>JAMPIV010003251.1:0-48676 GCA_024509875.1 Oreohelix idahoensis | reverse complement strand
TATAAATTTCATAAATATATATTATCTTATTATATCCGTTAAATAAAAATTCATTTAATTATTATTATTAATTTATTATTATATATATTATTTATTATTAAAAATTATATTATTTATATTTATTATATATTTTATATATACTCTTATATTATTTACTCTAATTTTATTATATATTTTTTATTTATAACTTCAATATTTTTAACACCCCACAAAACCTGGTATTAAAAATATTATTCATTTATCTGAATCACTAACCAAAACTTGTTTTTAATCATGATTAACTTTTATTTTTTAATGGTCTGGTATTACCAGTTTGATCTAAGCACCAATCATTAGGGTAAATTCATATTTTAGACTAAAACCCCCCACCCCCCATCCCATATCCCTCCACCCCCCACGTCGTTTCTAACCAAACAAGTTTATTTTTACTAATTATATACTCATACCCCCAAATATAATAAGCATCAGAATCGGATATAAAATTTGGCTACATTTTATTATTGCAATTATCCTTAAACTCCCCTACATCCCACAATCAAATAACATATACACTAAAGCATTTCTTCACTTAAATCGCCAAATTTCTCCGAATTATATAGGCTTTGAATCCCCCCCCCATTATCTCATATAATCTAAATAAAACATTCACTAATTTTCAGTTCATGATACTGTTGTTTTGTTTCTAACACTTCCTAAGTCGTTTAAATTTCTGTTTCCGCTAAATAGTAACTCTGCTCTCTTCCATTTATACCTTTTGTGTATCGTTCTGTTCCATTTTCCTTTTTAAGTCTTTCTTCAGCCTCCTTTTGTTTCTGTTCTGCCTCTTCGCAGAAATCAGTTTCTCTTTCTAAATTCAGCGGCTAATCTCATTTTTTTTCTCATCTTTCCTTCAGCAAGTTAATCTCATTTTTTTCTCATTCTCCTCAGCCTCAATCCGTTTCCTGATCTGCCTCAAATTTCAAATTTTCCAAACGTAAAGTTTCTAACCTTCTCTGATCAGCTTCTATTTCTTGAGCTTTCTTATATTCTGACATAGCGAATTGTCTTACCTCTTCAGCAGGTATTTGCAAAGCTTTTGCTTGCTTAATGAAATAGTCTAAGGTAGCCATTTCAATATTATTATGTAATAATACTACTTAAAAGTGTTACTACAACTAGTGTTCTTCGTTCCTGTTCTAGAACGGTAAAATCAATTTATATAATAGGCAATAATATTAATAATTAATAATGTAATTTATAACATGTAATGGTGTGAAAGCAGTAATGTGACAGACAATAGCACAATAATGACACGACAAGATATTCAAAACAAACGAAGACGTTCGCAGAAATCCAATTAAAATAAAATGAGAAACTAAAATGGAATGTCGTAAAGAATTACGATGATAACTGCGATTAAATAATGCACAAGACAATTGACAACACAGTGTAAAAGACATAGGTTTTGTAAAAAAAACTGAACGACAGGAAAGGTGAGATGGACAATAATCACATACAAAATACATTATGAAACTAAGGTACAAGTAAAAATAGCTACCAAAAACAACAAGTAAACGTGACACTACAGCTAAAACAGACAGGTGTCACAGACCACCAGACACAGTGGACCTAGAATCCTTCTACGCTCACGCGTAGGAACATTCCACTGCGGGAAGTCTGCAAAATAATGTCCTACAGAACGTCTGACGAAGAGCCCGAATTGACTTCGAGATGGATCTCGTTCGTCAGATCTACCTCCCATCCTCCCGCGAAGAATACACAAAACATAACACATAACATAGAAAATATAAAAGTGGACATAATCAAATAAGGCACAGCTAATAGTAATAAAGTGTATAACGGATACAAGTTATACTTAGCTCGCGTGCAGGTAAAAATCAAAGTGCCTCGTCCCCGTGTATGTACGTTAGAGGATGCAATACTTCGCTCTGCGTATATCAAACTAGCTCGCACGTAATAATGATGAAGAGATGATCTCCAAGTAATCAGTCACTGTGAAACTTGACGTGGAGGTTGATTGAAGACCTTGAGCATTTGAGTTGATTTTGATTCATATTCCGCTAGGATCCAAATTGAGATGATGTCGCCTTGAAAGTAAACATTCTTCTTTTCAAACGATCAATTGGATGGGTACGTTCCTTTGAAATCACTTCCAGACCGCACTGGCCTACCAGTTATTGTTGGTGTCGTTTTCATTGTGATGAATTGAAACGCGAATGGTTACAACGGAATAAATGTCAACAATGTTTTTTCAAACGAAAACCAACAAGTATCTTGAATTGGGTGGACTGGTCAAGTATTGGCAGCACACAAGTCGTTGGTAACTTTACATAGATTTTATTCACCAGGACACGAAGTGGACAAGACGGACATCGTCACAGGCGCAAAGATCACACGACAACATATTAATTATTGCTGCTAAAGTTCCTGAAGATTCTCTTCTAGTAAAGACCTCTGTCCATAGACTAAGGATTACAAAACTGTTACCGTATAATATCCTTCTCAGTCACGACCGTTGACCTTCTTTCAAGGACGTCTATCATAGTAACGTATTCATACTCTGGGATGAAATCTTCCATATTACATTTGTTAAAATTCCCAGACGTTCATCCTACATAGCGTTGTACATCATATAATTTCACATAAAGTCATATACGATAATCCTATCAGTTAAAGGTTTTCAGTTGGCTAACCTCTCTTTACATCCGTGCCACGACTTTGGCATTGAAGCATGTACGGCATTTAAAACATGTGCATAAGGTAAACAATATAACTTCTTCTACTCGTAGGAATTCTCCGTCTACGATCCAAATCTTAAAGGCAAGCGACTCTGTAGATCCATTCTAGGAATGATAAAATTCCCGCTAGATTAGTAGTAGAGCGGCCTTTTTATGCAGCATTAAAATAAGAAGTTGGCGATAACTTACGTGACATAACTGCGATTGGCTTCGACCTGAAGACCAATACAAATCACAATAATAAATGGCTTCCTTCAACATGCCATTGGATACACAATATAAAATTACAATCATGGACACAAGCCAGTTCCAGGTTTCCACTTCAAAACCTGACGTCACATACTACTCAACTAGGTTACACGTGCGTCCAAAGCAACACTCACTGCTTTGTGCACGTCAGTGCGTGAATCAATCGAACGCACAAATAATATAACTATCTCAAGACTGGTGCGTACATTTGGCAGGACCGAAGACTACCCCCTTAGGTAATAAATGTACGTAACAGCCATGTATTGATTGTGGAATAATTTTGTAGATATGTTGTACAGAATCATAACCTTGTTTCAGGGTTTTTTGTTCTGGTGCTACGGTAGTACCACGACTCTGGTGATTTTACTAGAGAGAGAGAGAGAGAGAAGTGAAACCATAAATTTCATTTTGTTGTTGGTCCTGAC
The DNA here is from genome assembly GCA_024509875.1 of Oreohelix idahoensis. Taxonomy (NCBI): domain Eukaryota; kingdom Metazoa; phylum Mollusca; class Gastropoda; order Stylommatophora; family Oreohelicidae; genus Oreohelix; species Oreohelix idahoensis. Next base: position 45,264 of record JAMPIV010003251.1, on the reverse strand, counting down.
TCAGAAAATTCTGAATCAGGGCAAATAAATTGTAATCTAGCATATTACATAATTTTCAGCCACAGACTTCCATAAGTTGTATAATAGAGTGTTAGTTTGTTTGTGGTTGTGGTATTGACCCTGTCTTATATCTATATGTGATAGAATTTAAATTTATTTGTAATAATTTTATTTACACTACATTACACACTTGCATAACCCTAGACATTATACGTAGCTATCATACATACTAGTCAAGAATAGGTCTGATTGAGGTCATAAGGTGGTAGCAGAAAGGTACTCTGATAACTCAACCCAAAATTTGTTATAATCAGGGACCTTCACAGCTGACCTCATTCAGTACACTAGAAACATTGAAAGATAACATCTATTAACATCAAATCCACCACATATATTGTTAGGCTAGTCCGAGATTTGAAATTTTCATTAGGTAAACTCCCAACACCAGCTATAGTGGGTAACTCGCTTCTGGGATTTTAAACTTGCCCTAATTCATGTATAGGAATCCCATATAATAAAATTAAAAGTATTCTTTTGTGGAATTTAAATAGTGGATGATCTGTTGGTGCTTGTAGTTGTTGTTTAATTAGAGTAAATAAATTACCTTAGTATATTGTTAACGTTGCTTGATACAATATGGCTGATTTGGTAAAGTTCAGATCTGCTGCTGTGCAAACTGCTAGAGACATGAACATCGAGGGTCAAGTCTTAATTGACTATGTCACCTCAGAATGTGATATGTTCATTGCTAGGGAAGAACATAGGTTAGCTGAAGAGAGAAGAATGCAGTTAGAAGATGCTTGGGAGATGAAGAAATTAGAGTTAGATAGAGAGGCTGAGATAAAGAGGCTCCAGCTTGAGGAGAGAAAAATTGAGGCTGAAGAAAAACGACAGCAAACGGAAGCAGAAGAAAAGAGATTGGCTGCCGAAAGGGAAGCAGAAGAAAAGAGATTGGCTGCCGAAAGGGAAGCAGAAGAAAAGAGATTGACTGCCGAGAGGGAAGCAGAAGATAAAAGATTACAAGGGGAGCATGAGTTGCGACTAAGGGAGTTAGAGTTGCAATGCCATGCTCCTGAAAATGGTCACAGCCCCTCTACCTCTGATGCTACTGCTAGTCAGGGGGCCTCTAACTCAGCTATGGGGTTCCACTTAGATTATTTTGTTGAAAGAGATGATGATATTGAATCATATTTAAGTAGATAAGAGGTATTAGCTACGACTTATGGGCTAGAAAAAGAAAGATGGAGCTTGAAGTTATCCCAAGGTCTTAGGGGAACAGCTTGTGAAGTTTTCTCAGAAATGAGCAGGGATGACCAAGACAATTATGACATGTTAAAGCAGGCTCTTTTGTTAAGATATGAAAAGAATGGTGAATTTTACAGGAAAAAGTTTAGAAATGCCAAGCTACTGTCGGGTGAGACCTTATCACCAGTTCTCTGCACGTTTAGAGACTTACTTGGAGAAATGGACTGCTCTGGGGAAAACCCAAGATCTTTAAGAAATGATCCTTATTGAGCAATTGAGAGAGTCCATAGCTCCAGACTTGAGAAAGTTTCTCATGGAACAGGGTGCAGAGAGGCTGGGTGAATTACTTAATGTCGCTGAGAGGTATCAGGCAGTCCAGGCAGAGGTAGCTGGCGCCAAAAAGAAACATCTAGACAATTATAAGGCTCCACAAATTTGACAACAAAGATCAAGGTAACAAGGGTAGCAAAATTGTGATAGGCCACGCAATGATTATAAAAATAAAAACCCACAATTCAATGACAGGAAATATGAGGAAAGAAAACCTTTTCATCAAGGTAGATTATATTGTAGATGGTGTAAGAGGGAAGGACATGACACCAAAGTTTGTACTAGGAAACCTGCGGGATTTGCTGCTATGAAGTTGGGGAAAAAGGAAGTAAAGTTAAAACCTACTGGACAGCAGGAACCTTATCACCCCCCAGTGTGTGAGGATGTATGTAATGGAGTCACCATTAGGTGCCTTTATGATACCGGTTTGGATTTTGATTCTGTTGTGAGTTCGCACTTGGTGAACCCAGATCAGTATACAACAGAAACAGTGGAGATACAAGGGGCGACCAAGGACATCCCACTTATGACACTTCCCATTGCCAGGGTAACTGTGAAAACTCGCTATGTGGAAGGAATAATCAGAGCAGCAGTGCTAGACGCCCCCATCTACCCTCTGATATTGGGGTGCCGTTATGTCTTCTTGGGGAATCTCAAGAGACCTGTGGTCTTGGCAGCAGTCCAGACCCGTTCACAATCCAGAAAGGAAGAAGATGAACCAATAAATACTCATCCAGAAGAGATGAGGAAGGCACATGCTGAAGACAGGACACTCAAGCCTTGCTTTAAAAAATTACCTAAATACCACACACCTCCAAGCAAAGGAGACTATTATATGAAGAACAAATTGTTGTATAGGAAGGCTGGAACTGAATCCAAAGGTCACGGTCAGTTGGTACTTCCAAAGGCATATAGGGGAGATGTAATAAGGAGCTTACGTGTTGGAAAAGATGGGGACCACGAGAAAATAGGTACCATCTGCCAAAAGTTTTCTCAAAAATATTATTGGCCAGATGTAAAGATAATTATTGAGAATTTTGTAGAAGCCTGCGGCATATTTCATGAGGGAACACCCACAAGTGGGAAAAATGATCAGGACTTAGACACGCCATGGGGCAAACTTAGGCCTGAAAGGAAAAATAATTATAATAAAGTAGACAAAGTAGAATGGGAGCCCCCTTTTCACACACAGTCTTCACTTGAATGTATTAATGTCGTAGATTTTAGATAGGAGAATTAAGACTGAGTTTGGTCCCTTCTGAATAGACTAGAATAAGCGATAGCCACCGTGAGAGTTAGTGAAAAGGTGATAGAATTCCACGAGTTAGATGATAGTATCGTGATATAGAGGCTGTCTCTGAGAGCAGGAATTTTTTCTCTCTCTCTCACCTATCTTCTACGACAGATCTAAAGTAGTCCGACAGTCTAAACCACAGATATATATTACATAAATCTCTATCTACTCACGGGCACGCACATACACGTGACGACAGTTAAACACACAGACGTGGGAATCTATAACAAATGATTTTATATATATATATATATATATATATATATATATATATATATATATATATGAACGAGCTGACCAACGCACTGATTTAGTTCAAGAGAGATTTTATTATTATCATCTAATAAAAATCTTTTCACAACACCAAAGAATTACATCAAGGAAAAGCATATACAAATAGTCATAAAATTCAAGAAAATGCTACAAGGATGATAGCCCGTTAGAATCTTACTCTGGGTTTAGCCCACAGCCCCGTTAAGAGAACAGATGATGGCCCAAAGAGTTATAGATACATAGGGTTGAGTCTGAGAGGTTTCTTTCTTTCTCGTAAATGTATGAACAGAGTTGGATAATCTGATTTAGCCTAAGAAAAAGAAACTCTAGCAGTTGTAACAAATTCTGCAGATTAAAAGAAATGAAGACAGCAAATGGGTGACAGTATACAACGGTAAAATAACACTCTGACCTGCGTACACTCATTCATTCAGCCATGGCCATGTGTGCACAGATATACTCACAACTTTGCTCGCTGCCTCTGGGAACATAATAAATTCTAGGACCTTCACACAGACCCGAAAATGCAGTCATCGACCAAGAAATCCCCAGTTCCAACAGACGTACTGAACTCTCTGTCTCAGGGAACGATTCCTTGGGTGTTCTAATTTTTCCAATGTCTGATTTAAGTCACATAAAATTTTGTCCAGGCACGAAAGTTAGCAGAGCACAATGTCATTAGCTTAAGTTTTCTCACACCACAGATTTGTCCACAAATTAATCTAGTCGGACAATGTTAATGTTATTACTGGTAATATTCACGCCGCCAGGCAGAACATTTACGTAGAGTTTATGAAGGAATTTAAGATCTGGCGCAAAGGCCCCGTATTGATCATTACAGTCTTTGAAACCCGTTAGTGAGATATAGTATTTCTGTCTAACTCAGTTGGCATATGCACTGTCAGACCAGTGTTACTTGAGAAACCCACGTGGTTCAAAATAAGGACTGTCTATTTCTTCACAAATATGAAACTCTTATTAAATGCCGGTAAAGTTCGGGTCACCCCAGTATTTCACTGTATAAAAGGAAAAGCACATATAAATCATTTACATATTATGTACTCAATATAACTTACACTTTAAATAGCAAGCCGACCGCTTGACTTAAAATTTAAAACTTCCCGAGAAATAAGTTATATAAAAAAAAATCGATCATCATGAATTAGGAATATCATGCGTATTCCGTCAAAACTCACTGATGTCGCGTCTAGCATTTATAAGTTTGTTATTAAAACAGTTTCGACTGAGTATTTAGCCGTTAAATTAAATTCCTTATAGCTACTTGTTTAGTAAGCTAAAGATATAATTTATTATGTATTTCCACTGTAACTCGTCGACTAAAGAAAATAACAAACTATTAAAATAATCACTCTGCACACAGAACTGGTTTAAAAGGAAATCGGCGATTTAACACTTAATCACTTCACAAAATACTAGAATATAGTATATAATATTTTACCTCAAACACAGAAATACTAAGAACGTAAACCACTTCGACCAAACTAAAGGCCATCTCTATTAACAGAGATTATTTAGAAATCGAACGAAGGCTAGTTCTGTCTTTACTGCGAAGTTACTGAGTGAGAATGAAAATAAAGTTTCAAACTCGGGCCAATATCTTAAAATCAGACAAAGGGCCCCCAACTTATTTCGCCAAGCGAAATTATCTCCCCTACTCCCAACGTTTACGTCAGCTTAACGCGTGTCGTAACTGCCACCTACTGACCGAGATGTACGCGTGTCAGTAGCAACTCTCAGACAACCGTCTCGTACTGCGTCGTAGAGATGCCGGGTTTGACACCTTACGCTAGTGTCAGGTTAAAAATGGTAGACCAAAAGTCTGCTCTATGTCCAGCGAAACGAATTTTTCGCACATTCTCGTCTACCTGCGCGACTGACATCTGCGTAATAGAATACTAGTGCGGTTCTCAGTTTTGAGAAAAGAAACAGGTAAAGTTTGAGAATACTGAAGAAAATATTTTTCGCAAACGAGTGATGCGAAAAATACAGGAAAAAACAAGTAAGGAAAGATAATAAAATAAAGGATGCGGGTGAGAGAATAGGAAGAAGATGTAGGCAATTTAATGATATAAAGACCTACGTGACAATTAACATAACAACTATGCGGCAAGTACAAAGAGTTGTTGTAACCCAGAATAAGCCGACAATCCCTCAGTCGGAATTATGTGAACTGGGGAAAGATAAAAGAGAGAGAGAAGATCTCTCACAATGAAATTAAAGTGGGGAGAAAAACCCCAGAAAAGAATTGGCAGTGGACGATTTGTGAGTGATGATACAAGGAAGAAACGTCCTCACTATAAGGCTTCCAATGTCAGGGACCATACAGGTACCATGCAAAATAAGTCAGCAAAATTAAAGGTCCACATGTAACCTTGTTGAGGACGTGGACCGATGAGAAGGCAGAAGAGACTGTTACCTCATCATATCAATATGTGAACGAACTGACCACTCGTTTAAAAACTAGTTGGAAACTGGCAAATGATAATTTGAGACAAGCCAGGAAAAAGCATGCTGCTTATTATAATAAAAAAGCGAAGGATAGGGAGCTTGCTGTAGGGGAGAAGGTGCTTCTTCTATTACCCGGCCGCAGCCATCGGATGGCAAGGTCCGTATACAGTTTTGGAAAAGGTATCCAGAACAAATTATAAGATAGACAAGAAGGGAAAGGAAAAAGTCTATCATGTGAACCTTCTGAAGAAATATCTGGACAGGCAAATCCAGGAAGGAACACACTTAATGGCCTTGTCTATCGCAACCGAAATGAAAAATGACCCGCTCACCTCATTTGAATATCCACTGAAGCCCAGTGAAACGTTTGCACAGGTGAAGATCAGTACTCACCTGACAAAAGGACAGAGGGAGCAGGTTCAAAAGGTCCTAGAGAAACATACAGACGTGTTAACGGATAAGCCGGGGCACACAAATTTGTTGGAATATGATATGAAACTACTAGACCCAACACAACCATCTGGAGAACATAGACTGTGCATAGATTACAGGAAACTGAATGCTGTCACAGAAGATCAGGTGGATCCATTACCTGATACAAATCAACTATTTGCCAGGCTGAACAAGGCAAAATATTTTTCTAAGGTGGATCTTAGCAAAGGCTATTATCAAATTCCAGTAAAGCCTGAGGTTCGACCATACTTAGCATTTAGCACCTCGGAAGGCCATTATGAGTTCAACATGCTGCCGTTTGGATTGAAAAATGCCCCGAGTGTGTTTTCTAGGATGATGCGAAAATTGTTGGATCCCCTGAAAAATCCACGCATCTCCAATTTCATGGATGATATTCTCATCGCTACTGAAACATTTGAGGAACACGTTACCTCTTTGAATACGCTGTTTGATAGACTCAGAGAGGCTAACTTGACTGCTAGACTAACAACATGTTGTATTGGATGTAAAGAGTTGGAATTCTTGGGACATACCGTACATCAGGGTAGCATGACCCCTGACCCCAAGAATCTGGAAAAATTGAAAAGAGCACCGAGGCCACAAACAAAAAAAGATGTGCGAATCTTGTGTCGTTGTGTGGTTTCTACCAAAAGTACATTAAACATTTTAATTCTATATGTGCTCCTCTGACGGATTTAACGCGTAAGGGACAACCTGATACAATTAATTGGTCAGCACAGTGTGAATTAGCATACCAAGAGTTAAAAGAAAAACTCACAAGCAGGCCGGTATTGAAATTGCCTGACTTGAATCAAGAATTTGTCGTGAGAAGTGACACAAGCGATGTGATGCTAGGTGCTACATTGTTGCAAAGGTCCTCCTTACAAGATGGGGAATTGAACCCAGTCGCTTATGCAAGCCGCAAGTTGAACAAAGCGGAAAAAAATTATTCAACAGGTGAAAAGGAATGTTTAGCGTTAATCTGGGCTATAAAAAAATCCCAGAACTATCTGTATGGTAGGACATTTGTGGTCCAATCAGATCATCAGCCTCTCGTATTCTTATCACAGGCAAAGCATGAAAATACCAGATTATTAAGATGGTCATTACTATTACAGCCCTATTCATTTATGATTGAATATATTCCCGGCTCTCAGAACGTGGGTGCCGATTTTTTGAATAGACATCCTTATGATGAAAATCAGAAAAAAGGGTAGGACTTCATTTGCGCTAAGTTATCTCACAGATTATAACCTGCAATGAATGCATGTTTTAGGAAGGGAGGTGTGTAGCGAAATATGTGAGATAATCGCTAAATTCAGTAAGATTTTAATCCTATGATAATAAATAAACCCGCCCGTAAATGTCTACCTAAATTCGTCTCTACGCCAGTATAGCGCTGCCTTTTGTGCAGAGGAAATGGTTATAAAACGATCCCGCCGTAAAATCTAACCCGCTTTCTTAGTTTCGGTTTTACTTACTTACTTAGTCGTTCCCCTTCTACCGTGAGGTGTAGAGGTTTGGAAGAGAGAGCGCCAGACTATCCTATCGGCTGTCTTCCTCCTGGCCTGGTTCCATTCTAGTCCTCGATCCTTCAAAGATTGTCTAATGTTGTCCTCCCAGCGGACTCTGGGTCGTCCTCGGGGTCTGGATCCTTGGCTCTTTGTTTCCCATAATTGTCGTGGTATCCGATCTTCTCCCATTCTGCATACATGGCCAAACCATCTTAATTGGGACTGTTCTACTTAGGTCTGCAGGGGGTAGGATTTAAGGCCTTGATGTATCGTCTGGTTGCGTACCATGTCTCTTCTTGTTACTTCAACCACCTTCCTCAGATACCTCATTTCTGAGGTTTGGATCTGGCTTTTATGGGTTGTAGTCATTGCCCATGACTCGCATCCGTATGTCAAGACTGGGACATAGGTGGAGCGGTATACAGCCATCTTCGTTTTCTTACCAACCTCTCTCTTGCTGAGGAATCCTCGATTTATGGCATGAAAAGTCTCCCAGCTGCTGCTTTTCGAGTGGCCAACTCTTCTTTGATGCCTCCCTTTCGGTCTATAATAGCTCCGAGGTATTTAAAGTGGTCGACCTGCTCCAGGACCTGTTCTCCCAGCTTAATCTGATGTTTTCTTTCTTCTCGTGATATCACCATGGATTTTGTTTTAGAGCTGCTTATGACCATCCCTCTCTTCTCCAGCTCTTCCTTCCAGACTTGCAGGTTGGATTGGAGATGTGCCTCTGATTTAGCAATCAGGGCAACATCATCAGCAAATGCCAGCTCCGAAATATAGACCTGTCTCATCTTCCAGTACCCCCACTGAATACTTTCTTGTTCTCTCCTTACATGCCTTGATGACATCGTCCATAAGGAGTATGAAGAGGTAAGGTGATAGGATATCACCTTGTCTTACACCAGTGGTGGTCCTGAACTCTTCTGACTTATGGTTTGCTGTCCTCACATAATTTCTGCAAGACTTGTAGAAGCTCTGTATAGCATGAATCAGAGGTGCTGGAATATGCTTCCTTGCCAAACAGTCCCAAAGTTTGCTCCAGGGGACCCTGTCAAACGCCTTTTCCAGATCTATGAAACAAAGATGGATCTCACTCTTATACTCAAGGGCCTTTTCACTCAGCTGTCTGGGTGTGAAGATTAGGTCTTGAGTACTTCGGTTTGCTCGGAATCCGCACTGGACCTTAGCCACGTGCTCAGCTAGGCGTCGGAGTCTCTGCTCTAGGATTCTAGAGTAGATTTTACCAGGGACACTGAGAAGGGATATGCCTCTATGGTTTCCACACTGTCGATTGTCACCCTTTTTGAAAATTGGTGTTATGATGGCAATCTCCCAATCCTTTGGTATGATCTTGTTGTACCACGCTGCCTGTAAAACCCTTAAGAGTATGTTTCGGTTTTGAGACTTACAATTAACGATCTGCCAGAACTGTGACACCAACCTACCGTCTGAATTAACGTACGATTTTAACTTTAACGCTCAAATTAGTAGTAACTCTAACATTTTCCAGTAGCAAGAACGAAACGATAGTAATAATTAACGCCAATACTACCAACGCTTGGCAAAAACCCCTCTTCGTTCTGCACGCGGAACTAATACTATAACCTCTCTGTTGGACAAGCCAGAATACATAAACACACAGACAGTGTTCCATTCTCGCCGAGTAGTGTATTTCTGACGTAACACAAACTAGTTGGTTTATTTGAATGAAAAAATGATAGAAAAGGAGGGGGAAAGATGGCCGACTTTTAGAAAAGTTGAAATTGACGATTAACAGTGACAAAACTGAAAATCTAAACGACAAATATTAGGGCCATAAAAATCATATATAAAGATAGCTTAGGGTCCCCTGAGCAATAATATATTTAAATATATATGGTAGTCTAATTATTAGCCAAGATATTGAAATAATACTATATGTCTACGAACACTAAGACGGACAGACTGGTGGTCTTGCTCATTTATCCATAACGTTAGTGGGGGACGCCAGTTTAAAAAGAGGCATTAGATTGATTCAAATCCGATTGGATGGTAGAAGAGTATAGGAAGGAGGGTATTGGTTAGGCAAAAAAGCTAACTATATTTTGAAGACTCACTCCTAGAAGTTTGGAGTTTGGTTTTTTTAAATTTTGAATTGAAAAGCAGACCCTCGCTGATTGGGCCGGTCTGATAATATTGGCAAAAGCTTTCAAAGGCTTGTCGACAGTTGATACAGAAGTTTTTGAAAGCAAGCTGCGTTGAGAACAGCAGTGCCTAGAGTGAAATAATAAACCTTGGCAGTCTGGACCGGGGCAAAGCTGAACTTACATATTAATGCTAATGTCAGTCAACGTATGTTTGTGATATTTCTTTGAATTGTGGTAACTCTTGGCAGGGATGTGAATTGAAGAATGGTGCTTCATTTCTAAGGAGCCTCATAGAAATTTAAAGAAATCAAGTACTACGGCTGATAGGATCCAGGCCATATAAACTTTGTATCTTTCCTGACCTTCTATGAATTAGGATTTTGCACATTCTGATGAGCGCCCAACTGATTTAACATAGTAAAATTTTACTTAAATAGCTCTGTTATAGGTATTTAAAATGACTGAGACATACGTGTGCAGTTCGCTCAAAATATCTAAATCAACTATAAATTTCTATATTTACGGATAACAAAATTGAATACTCTATTATTGTTAACAAATGTAAAATAAATAAGGGTGGGGGGAATTTAGATAAGGTTTTTAAAATTTCCTCATAGGTGATGGTCTGATTTGAAATGGTCTTTCTGATTTTGAAAATAGAGAGTTCACTTGGCAGCTTTAAATGGGCACTTAGCTGCCAGTAAGATGTTGGTTAGTTTCTGCTCCAGCCGATGCTTGTTCTTTGCAGCTTATGGACTGGTTCACTCTCGTCACTGGTCTAAGTCTGGTGGCCGCAACACGTTCCTCGTAGCATCGTGAAGTAATTGCGAAGAAGGTCCAGCGTCTGGTAAGACCCGTCTGCTGTAGGTGTCTAGCTTTGACTGCAGGCCACTTCTACCACTCTCTTGTTCCACATATAGCACCAGAAATTGGTACCACAGACTAGTATTATGAAATAAGAGAAACAAATACCCTCCTGAGTATTGGGTTTCCGGACACAAAATCAGGTGTATCCCCCCCCCCCCCCCCCCCATCCCCTTTCCCCCCTTTCATTCCACCATCTCATCTGCCTCAGAAATTTACCCTCTGAGCTTTAACATTAATCCCAGTGTCCGGAAAACATCCATTGCGTTTATATTGAACATGTTTCCATTTACATATGCACTGGTTGAAAAGTAATAAGTATGTACATCAGTTCTATCATCATCCACTCCCTGCTCCAAATGGAACTTGAGACTACTTCTGCTTTTGGTTTTATATAGCATAAAGCAGTCACCAGCTCTTGCAGTGGTGGTTCGTTAACCCATCATTTTATATGCTGATGCTGCCAGCCTCGTATGACGTGGACATCCACTAGAAATTTTCATATGTTAGTAATGCAAAATATAGAATTATAAAATGTAAAACTTACCCCAAATTTCTTTGGGAATACAGACTGACTTCTGGCCTGGGGTGTTGCTTTACAATACACTCCCACTACTTCTTGGTGTTCAGGTTCCTAGGATTCTGGGCTTTTCTTATTAATGAAGGTAGTTTTTATTTAGAGTGTCCACAAGATGCTCAAACATGTTGCCAGGTCCTTTAAAGTGGAATCCTGATCCTTATTCCTTACTCTGGTTTGTCTGGCTGTATTCTTGACGAGTTGAATTTCATAGTGCGGTAAACTCACAAGGCGCTACATTTTAAGGCAACATTCGGCCCACATCCAGATTCCTACTATATGACAAGGCTCCAATCAAAAATGTTGTATTTTTACATTTCAAATGCCAAGCCAATAGCGTGCAAGATGCGTATATTTATCCTTCTCTCACGAAAAAAATTCATAGTGTAACAGAACGCAAAATTAAATGTGCTGTTTATTGTCACCATATATTGTATGCCAGCTTCCGTATATTATCGATCATGTTTACACTCACGTCTACATAATTCTTCACAAGTAATCTCTTTCAAGATGGATAATTATTCTTCCGACAAGTCTTGTCCAGCAACGATTATGACATTCACCCGGCCCAGCAAACATTGACAACCACTTTGTCCGACAGAGACATTCCCAGCGATAAGAAAATCGACTATGGACATCCCAAGGTTGCTTACTTATTAATCGGCCGCACCCTTGCACAGTCTGGCAGGAAAATGTATTACACATTGGTAAACCATTGGTGTCAATATGGGTTCAAACGAAAGGGATTGATTATCCTGATTAGCAAAAGATGGTTGCTGAAGTCCCGACATAACAAGAATTGAGGGAAGGGATTGTAATTGTTTACCGAAAATACCAAATACCGTCACAGGTGGGAAAAACTTAAGTGAAGAGCACATAATGACTTATAGTATGGCACAGGTAAATGTGACGTTCGAGGTTATTATGTCACATACACCCCAGGATAGAAGAGGAATGACTAAGCAAGTAAGTAGTTTGTACGTTTCGTTTCATACATTAATTACTTTCAACTATCCGCGAAGCACAGGCCTTCAACAAACAGACACAACCTCTTCTTGCCCTGTGCCATCCGATCTAGGTTTTTCCATATCTCCTGTACTCTAGATATATATCCTTCTCCGTGTGTTTTCCAGTCTCCATCTGATTCTCTTACATTAGAGATTCCAGAACAAGGACTGTTTTCTTATGCTACCAACACGTTTCCTTAGCGTATCTTTCCCAATGTCTGCCTCCTCACCCCTAGTTCTGCTAGTATTCACTTGCTTCTTTCCATCTCTTCCATATTGATCATCTTGCTATACCATTTCAAATCTTCTAGTCTATGCAAGTATCCGTTTATGAAAGTCTGTATCTTTGTCGTTCTCATTGTCTTATTTTCCGTGTTTCAGAGTCAGACAATGGCACTGCCTTGACATCTGAGCTGAAAATTCTAATTTTTATATTTGTCTTGAATTCTTTTGATTTCCATATATTTTCAAATGCAGTGAAACACCATTATTCCTTTCGTTTTATTATTTTCTTCTTCTTCTTCGTTCGTCCTGAAAAGGACGTTGGTTGCGTTGTGTCCGTTTACAGCGAAGCTGCGATATTTGCGCCTTTCAGCCGACACATCCGACTTCAGCACGGCATTTTTGGGAACGGGTTAACCTTCCCTCTTCGATCCCTACTCACTCAGCCAGACTGCAGTGATGCAGCCTGTTTCCAGGACCACCACTTGGAGGTGGAGTAGGGTCTTGGTCAGCTCTGGTTCGCTGACCCTGACGCAAGCAGTCTAGCTATGGGTCGCTAACTGCATTCCTCACTGTTGACGCATCTTAGGTCCCTTTTTATTATTTTGATATCACTGTAAATTCCTACAATTTTGTTTACCTTTTTGCCTACGTATATTTATGATTTTACATTTTGTATGAATTTGTCTCCCATTGCAATCTGGCTATCGTTTGTCAAATTTATTCTCATTATCTTTGTCTTTTCTCTGTGCAATTTTAAACCCAGTTAGCGTGATCTTTCATCAAGTATTCTCCGTTTCTGTTGCGTCTGGTTATAGTTTTGAGACAGAAGAGCCAGTTCTTGGGCAAAATGTAGATCATTCACTGAATTCCATTTCTATTACAGTTGACATCCGGTTCCTTCAGTTTTCCGGAATGGATTTCGGAGCGCATTTTTTAATTTACCTCGTTGGCGCGCCACTGTTTTCTGGAGCCGTTTATGTTTTGATGCAGCTGTTGGGTCTTGCTTGCACGTGTTAACAGGCATTCCTGCTCATTCCTTCTCATTTTATCATTTATTTGCTGCTGTATAGCCCCATTATGGATTCAGCAAATAAAAGAAGTGGTGTAAAACGTAAACATTTAATTTTCTTTCTTTAAAGGACTGTACAGGTAGTCATTTTCTGTTAAATATATACAGCATATATAACCCAAAAAAAATCCGGCATTTTCAACAATCCGGCACTCCTCAGGTCCGGAGGTTGCCGGATTTTTGAATGTCAACTGTAGTTGTTTTCATGATGTATTCAATAGCCATTAAGAAAAGAGATGGTGACAAAATGCATTGCTGTCGCACTCCAATTCTTATCTCAAAGTGTCCTTAAGTTATCCTCGGAGAATTCAACATTTCGTGTCTTCGTGTGTTTTATTTATGTTAATGAACTTAAAGTGGGGTGGGGGGTTTGGCGTCCCCAATGACTCAGTTTGCTCAACGATTCTGTCTGAACCAGACCAGGGTTTCTTAAACTGTCCTCCACGCGCCTTCCCCCCCCCCCCCCCTCCCCTCTCGGGTCTAGGAATGAATTCTAGGTGGTACGTGTACATAACCTAAAATATAAAATGTAAAATTTTAATTATGCGTTTATGCACGTTCTTTTTTTTTCTGACGATGGGTCCGCGGCCTTCATCAGACAATCAGAGGAGCCCCTGACATTCCCGGGACAATCAAAGGGATCGACGGCACACACACACGCAAACACGTTAACAAACCCTGGTCTTTTCATAGTCTGCGAATCCGATGTAAAATTATGAAATCTATTCCATTCTCTGCACAACTATTATGCGTAGTGTGACTATGTGGTCTGCACAGGATCTAGTTTGTCGAAAACCTGCTATTCATCTCTGAATTGTCTGTCTACAGCAGTGGCGTATTCTCTATGTGTGCTGTGCGTGCTGCGCACACCTATGCCCGAAGGAAAATAAAAATTTAATTTATTATTCTATAAAATATTTCTCTTCTAAAGTTCTGCTTTCGGACCGCACGCATCAGGATAACGGATTTTCCCGCATAGAATCTAGGAGTATATCTAGTTTCAGTTTCCCAGACGTGTTTTATAGTGCAGTTTTTATTGGTTGGTTGCAATCGCACGAAGTTTCTCGGGAAATTCCGTCACAATGCGTGAGGTACCTTTCGGATTCACGTCTGAATATTGGTTTGTGTGGATCGGGGTCATGGCCAGATACGTCAATACAATACGAACATGCGTGCGGTGGTCTTGCAGCTCTCGGGTTGTAAAAATCGGCTGTGTCCGTCCAGTGTTTTTTGTGATTAATTTTTGTTAGTTGCCGGGAATGCAGATTATTACGGTGACAGTGAGTTTCAAGTTGTAAGTTAATTAGTATTTCGGAGATAATTGACATATACCCCTAATAACTATCGTTGCGTAATTGAATATAGTTGGTTTTTAAATTAAGAGGGGAAGAAGTTAAATAGTAGGCGTACATATTCATTTTAAGTAGCAGGACGCCTAGCTCGCATTACCAGGATACGCCACTGATCTACAGCCTCTGTTAATCTCTCAAGGATGGTCCTCTTTAATATTTTCCCGAACACTGACAGTAACATTCCTGCAATGTGTGCACGGTTGCAAATTTATCTTTTTTTTTTTTTTTTTGGTCAATTTGACCATATTTCATTCCTTCTAATCTGTTGGTATTTCTTCACGATACAGGATGAAGGACAAAGGGCAAAATGTCAGATGGGCCTGCGTGCCCTATTCCCAATCTTTTGAAAATAAAGCTCGTTCGGTTGTTCGTTCTCTCTCCTGGAATGTACCGAGAAATTCGTATATCACTATAGAGGTATCAATGTCTGCTTTGATTGCGAATGCCAGTAGCTTTTCTGTCTCTTAGAAACTTGACGTCTTTCTTTCTTTTTTTTTTCTCTTTTCCTTATTTGGTTTTTAACACGAAGCTTGTAGTTGAGTATGTTTTATATTTATGATCAAGGTTACCACTCAAGTTCTAGAGATAAACCCAGATTTTCTTCTTTAAAAAAAAAAACCCAGAAATACCCAGATTATTTCACACCTCAAATACACGGGATAGACGATGCTTACACAATCATTTAGTGCAACTTTACCACGAATAAGCTGTGTGCTACCAATTTTTATTTATTTCTTCATTGTTATTTTATTTTTTATTACCAAAAATTCACGATTATATAAAAATGATTTTATTAACACCCCAATATATGAACTCTTGAAAACGAGATATTTTAACAGTAACATATTTTCAGTAGTTACATTAACAAAATGTTCCTCAAATCAAATATAATATTGTTAGTTGTAACTTGTTACTGTTGAAAATTGTCACTTGTCAGCAACTCGGCTCGGCATTCATGTCGACAACTTCTCCTTCGTCAAGATCATATGCATGAATTGACAACGTGGAATCTTGATTGTGGAGTTCCAAAATCTGCGCATATTTCTGCCGACAACGTCATTCACGCACATCTTCAACCACGCTTTTACTGGGATTAAACTTATGACAAACTCCATCTTTGGCAACTGCTTGCTTAGCTAGTATTCGATTGGAAACTGTTTCACACAAAAGCTTGTTGGTTGTTTAGTTTTAACTAAGTTAACCTTCGAAAACACTCTTTCGACGCATGCTGAGAAGTGAGGTGGCGTGTGTGTCGTCATGCTGCTACGACTACCTAGCGAACCTTCATCATCGCTCATTTTATAATCTTATAATAACAAAATAACAAAACAAAAAAATAAACAATATGCTGTATATCTGCTTTAGTCTGAAATTTAAAAAGAATACTTTAAAACACATCGCAAAAATGACTGAGTATTGTAGATGACAGCCATTAACAGAATAAAAGGAAATAGATTTTTGATGTAAACGAGTAAAAAAAAAAACAACGTCACTGATGTGGTTAAAAACAAGAATTAAATTTAAGTGGAATAAAAAATATATAGCACATAATTTTTTACATTTAATTGTAAAATAAATATAATGTAAAATGCTCACTGCGCAGAATATATATATACATTGTAAATGACAATTCTCAAATATACCCAGATTAATGCATCTTTGGGGAAAAAAAATACCTAGATACCCAGACGGAAGCCATAAAACCCAGATCTAGTAAAATAAATACCCAGCTGTGGCACCCCGGTGAGCTTATAACTTCTGTCACTTTTCTGTTCTCTTGTGTCCTGTGTTCTGTTCTCTTGTGTCCTCTCTTCTGTCTTACGAGTGCCTGTTATTTACCTACATGTGTTTATTTATTTTCTGCCCACCAAACGTTTGACAGCCCAGCAGAAAGACGACACATTTTAACAGACTAAGTTGCATTACCAGGACCGATTCCCTAGTGGACTGCTTAAGACAGGTTAGCGCTCAGTCTATGTAATCAAGATTTAAGACCTTGAACCCCATCGATCCCACGTGCGCATTCCGTGGTTTTATAATTCTCCGTTTCTGACAATCACAGTAAAATATATCAATGGTTTAATCTATTGGGCCTGGCCAGCCTTAGAGATTCGGCGCTCAGGGCGAGAGGTTTCATATTCGCTCCCTCTCCCACACTTCTATCCGCGAAAGCTAATTACATTCTACTGGAAAATTAAGTAAGAAACGTCAATACCATTGCAGATATGTATTCGCTAATTACTTTATTCAAAGTTCGATAACCACTAATAACAGAATGTCAGAAATATGTCACACTTTGGTTTAACTGTTTTCTTACATTGTAGTGCTTGCTTTGGCTGAAGAAAGATCGAGCATCTTAGACGAAAAAATACTTTTTTTCAGGGCTATGGAATCGGAGTCAGGAGTCGGAGAGTCGTTCGTTTTTTAAAGGAGTCGGAGAAAAGTGTCCGGACTCCGATTCCGAATTTTAAGCCATTTGACTAGTAAAACTGTAGTTGAAGTCGGGAGTCTGTAGTCGGACTTCTAAATGTCAGGAGTCGGAGTCGGAAAATGTTTTGGCCACCACCCCAACCTTGCTTTTTTTTTTCCTCGCCTGCCCCGAACTCCACTTGTCCTTAGCTTCCTATGCGGTCGCCCCTGTCGCCCAGCCGTAAGGCCGGCCCTGTCTTTGCGCGACGAACTTTATTATCCGAGTAATTTCTACATGAATATTTCACAGCATACAAGCTTTATAAGCAGTTGAAGTATTAAATTAGCCAGCTAGAAAAACAAGAAATTAACATAAACTTGCAAAACCCCGTCTGACGTAGTTCCCCCCAAATCCGGTTCGCTAATACAGTGTGTCTCGTGTCAACGAGCGGGACACGTCTTACCGTCCATATTGCGAGATTGGCATCAGGGGCGGACTGATCGTGGGGTATTTCAGGCATTGCCCAAGAACCCACAGCGGGGATTTAGACACTGAGAGCCAGTAACCAACGTGCAATAAGTAATAAATCAATACCCTTTAGCTCCCCAATGAGAATAGGACTTCAACAAACTCATGCCAAGTTCCGTCAGCTCAAGTTCTTTCAATGTTTTCCTCATCCTTTTCACTTCTGTATCTAGTTCTCTTCTCCGTGAATTTTTTGGGTCTACCTCTCTTTCCCTGGGGATTCCAGAACAAGGACTGCCTTGTAATGCTATCAACAGGTTTCCTCAGTGTGTGTCCTATCCATCTCCAGCGTCTTCTTCTCATCTCTTGTTCCACTGGCGCTTGACAGGGTCTTGTCATCAATTCCACATTTGTGACCTTGTCATGCCATTTCAATCCTTCTATTCTACGCAAGCACCCGTTTATGAAAATCTGTAGCTTTTTGGTTGTTGTTTTTGTTGTTCTCCGTGTTTCAGATCCATACAATAAGAATGAGTAATCTGGAGGAAAATTACGTGTTTTTTCCCAGGGGCCCCAAGCACGGGCGATCTGCCCCTGGCTGGCATTATTATCTTAAATCGTCTAGATATTTTTTCTTACTATCACCAGTCGACTGCACCCCAAACTAAAACGTGACGTGTATTGCCAACAGTAATACGTACATGTAAAGGTAATCCCATAGCAGATACTGCCATAGGGTAATAAAGTGTTCAAGACTTCAGTATACTAGGTCCAGCTTTGAGAGGTGGGATGACCTATTCCCTTCCTCGCTGCTGTTGCCTTTTGCAGCTCAAGCCCGAAGTCAGGCACTCATTTACAGCTGGGTGGAATTGAGTGTGACGACTCCGTGTTTCGAACCCGGTACCTTTGCCTTGAGAGGCCAGCGCTCTAACCACGCTGCTAACAGGACCACCTACCCACAGTAGAATAGTTATTAAAGGTTAAGAGAGTCCCATAGCAGATACTGTGGTAGGGGAGTCCATTGCTACAGATTTCCCCATACTAGGTCTCATCTTTATTACCTGCGGTGACTAGTTACCTTACCCCCTGCTTTTGCCTTCCCAAATTCAGGAACAGTCAGATAGTATGCTAAGTATAAGTAATAGGTAGAGGAATTTATATTTTAAAAGAAGGAAAAATGTAATTCGTCTTACTAGGACAAAAGAAAAAAGAAAATTGTCTCCGTTGCGGCGCAAGGCCTTCGTCGGGGAAAGGAAAGAAAGCGACATCTAAATAAGATACATGAGAAAATAAATAAAAATGGATAGAACCCGCGTGCCTGTTGTGCGTGACTTGCTGATCGGTCAGGAATCGTGCAAAAGCAGTTGCCACAACGTAGGGGTTTTCTTTGTCTTTTGACTTAGTAATACGGATTACCTTCTTTCTTATTATATTTTCTTAAATTTCACCCACCCCTCACTACGGCTTACTGCAGCGCCCCCCCCCCCCCTTAAAAAATAAAAAATAAAATGTGTTGCTTGTTTTTGCGAGGCGCTCCCCGTTAAACCTAGAAACTTGGTCCGTTGGTTATATTGGGGCGCATGACGAAACATAAAAGACCTAAAGTAAATTAACTGTTTTGTTACATTCATAGTACAAATGTTTCGATGTACTTCACCATATTGCAGGTCACCTATCAGCTCCAGGCTGCATCCTTGCGAACGAGACAATCGTGTTTTCACACAACGCACTCGAAGCAGCCGTATGACGTCAATGTGTGACCCAAACGTCAATCAATCAATCAATCAATCCCCTTTAGCTCCCTGAGGAGCATAGGCCTTCAACAAAAACATGCCACGTCCTCCTGTCCCGTGCCATCCGCTCAAGTTCTTTCCATGTTTTCCTCATCATTTTCACCTCTGTTTCCAGTTCTCTTCTCTATGTGTTTTTTGCGCAGAACTGTGGAGACCGAGACGCAAAGAATAAACCAGAGCTGGGGCGCTGCATGAAGGATGACCACCGACCGAGCAATGTGGAAGCAGTTTGTTGCTGCCCTACAAGACGCCACCAGGCGTGATGGCCACCGACTGCTTTGACAGTCGGCGGCTAAGGATCAAAGAAGAAGAAGTATTGTTACAAGCAAGAAACTCGCCTAAAAATGACGGGGAAATAATTATTTTGTGCTCTTTTTGTTGCATGTCCTGGTGACGATACTAATTCCCTTGCGTGCGGTCATTAATTCCTTTCTATTTAATTTTTTTTTTTTTTTGGGGGGGGGGGGGGGGGCTAAGAAGTACGGCGTCTGCCTCTAATTCTAAAGGTACCGGATACCGGGTACTGGGTACGTTCAAGTACAGGGAATATTATTGATGGAAATGTTTTTTCAGAACCAGTGGTTCTTAATGATGTCATACTCCCCCCCCCCCTCCACCCCCCCTCCAACCCCCTCCCCCCACCCCCCTTCCTCCGATCTCATGGGTAGTGACATTGGATGCCTAGCCCTCTAGGATAAGGACGAAAATAGGAAGTCCCGTGTGCAAGTTGCACACGTTAAAAATCCCTCGGCAGTTGGAAATCGTAAAGAGTAGGCTATATAGCCACTGCACTGGCAAATTTTACAAATTAGAAACCTACCCACAACAAACATATTTATAGAATGTGTAATATACACACACTGGGATCCTCGCTGGTGCTACGGAGTTCGTACACTGTGCTGAGATACTCATTGTGTGATCTAAGGGAGGATATTGGTGCACTGATGGAGTTGTCCGTGTGCAGTGAAGACGGTCCTTAAAACCAAAACCAAATCAAACCCATTCCATTCAGGGCCGGATTAAGCTAGTGCGGGGCCTGTAGCATATGTTAAGAAAGGGGCCCAATATTAAAAAAAAAAACCCAATAAAACAACACAAAAATAATTGAACACATACATTTTTAATTTGCATGGTTATTATCATTATCAATTAATTCGTACACAACGGGCTGATCACCCGTTTGCCAGTCATTTCGATTACGGAAACAACAGCAAATGGGTTGATTTGCCGTTGCCCTAAAGACGCCACTAGGCGTGATGGGAAACAATGGCAAAGAAAACCTATCTGCTGTTGCCCTAAGACGCCACAAGGCGTAATGGCCACTGACTGCTTTGACGGTCGGTGGCTAAGGACGGAAGAAGAAGAAGAATTAATTCGTGCTTGCAATCCTATAAACTTGCCACTCATGTTGCTGGCGTTGTCATAACTTTGACCACGGCAGTCTTTAATATCAATGTAATTTGCATTTAAAAAATTAAGTAGACTTTTAGTAAGCTGTTCAGCACTATGACCTTCCATATCCAAAAATGTCACAAATCTTTCAACTGGTCCAGATGGCAAAACATAGCGCAGAGTCAAAGTCAGCTGGTCCATATTAAATATATCTGGAGTAGAATCCAATGAAACGGAATAATACTTGTATTTCTTCACTTCACAGAGAATGTGATCCAGTATGCTGGATCCAATCAGATTGATGAATTCCTCACACGTTGTTTTAGATAGATATGATGTATGTCTAAATCCTTTGTTTGCATGAGTACTTATATGCTCTGCCAGAAAAGGGTCAAACTTGGCCAGTAATTCTAACAACCCTAAGTAATTCCCGTTATAAGGGTACCCAACAATTTCATCACTGCCACGAAATGAAGGGTCTCGTTCTGCTAAAAACTTCACAACTTCAATTATTCGCTCTAGAAGTTTGTGCCAATACTTTTCTTGAATATCCATTTGTTTCAGAAGATGGGAATCGACACGTTCACCTTTGTTTTTACGCATCAACAGTGAAATTAAAGCTTGTCTATGTGAGGAGCTTTCTTCATGTCGACGCAATAGATTGCTTGCATTTTTCCAGTCATTAAACTCTTCCACAGTAAACTGTGATGAACATTCTGAACTCATAAGCTTGCATGGGAAACAGAATAGGCGCCCTTTACTTTCTGAATAGCATAACCATTTTCTTGCATGTTGCTTGTTTGTAAGTTTATGAATATGTGTAAAATAAGACTTCTGACAGTATCGAGTTTTCTTTTCAGTGTCATACAATCGCACGGATGAAGAGAAGGCACTATCAACATGTTGCCATTTTTCACTTCCCTTGGATATGCAATATTCACGCTCACAGTCATCTATATTGTTCGGCCAGTCACCAATATCATTAGAGTACTTCTTCGTCTCACTTATTCTTTCACATTCAGACTCAGTGTATACTGGGTTTTGCTGTATGTTTTCTGTTGCACAGCCTGCACTAGTACTAGTTGTTCCTGTAGTTCCAGCTTCAGCGGTTAAAGTACCACCACCATGAACATCAAAATATTCTATCAGCTTACGTGTTTTTGATATCACAAGTTGATCTCTTCTTTCTTTTTCGTCCTTCGCTTTGCGTTTTTCACTTCCAGAAGCATAATTACGTCCAATATCTCTGTGTCTACTGCTCATTTTTTTTGAGTTTTCTAACCGTACAAATCAAGAAATTTTAATCAAGATCGAAAGAGAGTGCGAGCACGCCGTACACCTCAATTAAAACAGGAAGTTTCCGTTTCCTAAATTCTAGTTTTTATTGTTAATGCAAATTCATTTCACAAAGAACGAAACAAAATTAGAGGGGCAGTCGCCTAGAGCCAAAAAAAGTGGCTTCCATCCAAACGTGACCAAATTTTCAACGCCACTTAAATGGCTTCCGTCCGCAAACAGTTAACATTAAAATAATGAAGAGTCACACTAAGTCACCCTCTTATGCTCTTTCTCTCACAATTTCGTGACACCAAATGAAAAGGCGCTAAAGATGGCATAAATCACAAGATCATTGGTTTAACGCTCGTATTTTTTTTTCTTCTCTCTATCCAGCGGCACTCGAGCTTTCCAGTTCTTTTGGCCCAATGACATGTCATTGCGAGGCTGGGGGGTCAGTGGACTTTCCTTCCAACCCGGTCAGGAGCTTCGCTCCTTCCCATCAATTCTCGTATTAGAAGATGACCAAAAAATTATGTACATATTTATTGGCGCGGGGCCTCTAAAAGCGCGGGGCCCGTAGCATATGCTACTTGTGCTACTACGTTAATCCGGCTCTGATTCCATTTCAAGTTCACTGGAAGTTTTGTAATCAAATTTATCATGACTTATGGTCGATGGTCAATGCACCATGGAAAAAAAAATTGAAAGATTTGCATGTTCTTTTAGTCGGTGTTCCATTTAGCTTTCGCTTTGCAATACGTCACTTTTGTCTTTTCACAAAAAGATGATGGAATTGGTTAATTTTTCGTTACCTGCCGTTTTACTTAGACAATTAGAAATATAATAATTTCGTTTCTTAGTATATTCGTTATTTTGTTGCGCTATTATCCCCCCCCCCTCCCCATCCCCCCGCCTCTAAATTTGGCTTGCGTTATTCTGTGTCTTATCAATCCAATACCATAATTCCCGCCGTAAGTTCTTCGGTCGGTCAGTCACATTTTGCACACCGTCATTTGCGCACTTTTTCTATTTTCGAGAGAGTACATTAACTTTCAACCACAGCTAAAAAGGCTCAGGGGACGCGCTGCATGTGGTTTGAAAGTTAGACAAGTAATTCTTTTAAATACCGCATATGTATTGTTTCCCTCCATTTTACCTTGTATAATCATTTTTTTTAAGTTCCTCCACCTCTCAATGAAACCTTTTATACTTGTAGCACAAGAGTAAAGTACATCCAAAAAAACAACAAAGTTATTTACAAAAAGTGCGCAAATGAAGGTGTGCATGAACAGTTTCATTATGACAATAATTGTATTGTTTCCCCTTGTATGTACTCTCCCAAAAATAGACAAAAGTGCGCAAATGAAGGTGTGCATGAACAGTTTCATTATGGAAAGAAGCCAACAATACAATTGATAAACAGTACATGAACTGGAGTTTCGTCAAACTTCAAACGTTGTTCTCAGAGGCAGTAAGTCGACCATGGCTTCTCAGAGGTAGTAAGTCGACCAGGGCAAGATTTTAAAAGATGCACGAACAATTACGAGATACGTTGTCATAAAAGAAAAGTTAGTTATTTAGTCCATTTATGGTCCATTAGATCATTATGACTGCTCCACATGTCATTTAGGAAGGTTACTCCATGTCTTCATATTTAATACATCCATATAATTTTCACTACACATATCTAATGACGGTCGCCTGCAATGCAATGACCAACTTATTGATAGTAACAGAAACAACACACTATAATTAATAACCTGTCAATGTTGACGGGTTATTGCTAGGAATACATATTCCGTCATGTATGATGAGAGTTGCAAGAATTTCTTCGTCTGATCAAATATTGTTCCTTTTACTTTGATTTAATCAGCTTCTACTTTTTTTGTTATTCCCATTACTTCTATTTGGGAAATATGTTGATTTAGATCTTTTTTTTTCCATTGCCATGTTTACTTTGCCTACTATGTATATCTTTTTTTATTTTCTGCTATTACCAAAGTGTCTTCAGTACAGTGTAGTTCCTTGATCATATATTCTTTGTCATTATTCCTGATAAAACGTCGTTTTCTTTGTTTCTTTTCTTCTTCCTCGTTCGTCCTGAAAAGGACGTTGGTTGCGTAGTGTCTGTTTACAGCGAAGCTGCGGTATTTGCGCCTTTCGGCCGACACATCCGACTTCCGCACGGCATTATTTGGGACCGGGTTTGCCTTCCCTCTTCGATCCCTACTCCACAGCTAGACTGCAGTGATGCAGCCTGTTTCCAGGACCACCACGTGGAGGTGGAGTAGGGTCTTGGTCAGCTCTGGTTCGCTGACCCTGACGCAGGCAGTCAAGCTATGGGTCGCTTACTGCATTCCTCACTTTTGATGCGTCTTGGGTCCCCTTTGTTTTTGTTGAGAATTGGAGATGTTCCACTGTAATGACTGTATATACAGGAAAAGTCTGTTGAAAGGTCAGATGCGAGTCATACTTGACTTCTTTTTTTTTTTTTTAAACTTCGAGCTTCCCAAATTCATTATATACTGTAGTTAATTTTATTAGTAAAATGTATAAATAGCAAACACAAAAGATATCATCGCCTCATCTCTGTGTGGAAGTACATAGTCCGGTGTTCGATAAAATGGTATTCGGAAATTCGCAGGGGCGCTTTTAAACCGCACCTTTATTGAATTAGTATGTCGATTCGACATTTAGTGTAAAGTAATTTATGTCAAATTTGAAGAGCAAACTTTCAAAAAACAAATTTTATGTGTGTGTTTGTGTGTGTTCATGCCAATTTAACTGTCTTGGGGCCCCAATACGGCGGGGCCAAGTGCAGTTGCACTAAAGACACTAGCCTTAAACCGGATCTTGGTATGGACATCTCAGCAGAAGTGATCAACATCACACGTGACGGGAACTTGATGAAATGACATGATCCTCGATACCAGTGGTATTCGTCCTTTTATTTATTATTTTTTTTTGGCTTCATGCACCATGTTACTGTCATGGCTGAAAGAAACTCATGCACCCGCGTAGTCATAAACGGAGAGAGCGATCCAGTGCATCCGTTGTCAGAAATACCATGTCAATGTTCTGAACAATGCCTTAAGACTGGGACACCTGGGGAGGGAGACTGTTGGAGGAAGGTTGGGTATGAAGAGCCTCAAATTTTCAGAGTTTATGGCCGTACGGGAGAAACACAAAGAGGAGCGATTGAGAGAGGAAAGAAAAGTCTCCGAAAATGTGTCCAAACGGGAACACATGGAACAAGACTGTTGCGCCAAAATGGAACTCTCTAGCTTTTTACACTGCGATATTAATCATATATAAAAAGTTTACAATAAATTAGTTGCACGTCGATGATTTTCAATGTATTTATTACTTCATACTTAAATATTTTTCTCACACAAAAAAAACAAACAAACAAAAAACTATGCAGTGTAAACTGTAACAAATTTTATACTATACTACCTTCTATGAGCCCCGCTGATATCATGAGCTCTTTAAAAAAGTCATGCAGACCAGGATGCACGGGTGCACCATTCACCCGTGTTGATTACCACTGATCTCTACCAGTCAACATGGCATATTAGTAAAAAGTTGTATTTAAGTCGTGGATTTTCCGTGACACAGATGCTCATCAGACCAGAAACCCTTTTGTGTGTAGAAACACTCCTTGTCATGGTTCAACTTCCGCAGAGGTAAACCTTTGCGAGCTTCGGTGAAGATCTTTAGAATTTATTTTGAACGGGAAAAATCCGTGTAATGTGTATTTCTTGTTTCCTTACCATTTTTATGTCCGCCAGTCAGCAAGTGCAGTCTTCATTTGTGTCGAAAGTGGTGAAATCCGAAGCTCCATTTGTGATTGCTGGCGTAACACTAACAGTTACTGTTAAAAAGTAGTTGGGTTCTGGACATATAACCAAACTTAGCTTGTTTAAAAACTGTGTAGTAACTTTGCTGTTATACAATTTGTAGCTGTCCTGTTATAAGAATAATTTGCACTCGAATAACATCGTATTTGATGATATATATATATATATATATATATATATATATATATATATATATATATATATATATATATATATATATATATATATAGTTGCTTTTTCGTTCTTTGTCAGGAGTTAGAGACGTGGCTACCACATGGACCAGCAGTCGAAGACAGATGTTTGGATATAAACTGTAGTTATTATTAACCCCGCTGACATTCAGTTCAAACCAGGAGTGTGTCATTTGTAAATAGGAACGATTCAGAATGGGATCTGTTTCAAGGTTCCTTAGTTCGATTGTGTTTGTGTCCCTGCTTGTTACCGTGTTTACACAGCAGAACAGTAATGGCCAGTGTACCGTTAATAAGGAAGATGTAGTGCCAAATGCAACAGTAAGTACCAAAGACTGACATGTTATTGTGTCTATGTATACACCTGTAAAGTGTATCTGTGCTTGTGCTTGTCAGGTGAATGTTGGCCTACCTGTGTTTATGCCTGTAAGACGAATGTACCTGTGTTTATGCCTGTAAGACGAATGTACCTGTGTTTATGCTTGTAAGACGAGTGTACCTGTGTATATGCTTGTAAGACGAATGCACCTGTGTGTATGCTTGTAAGGTGAATGTACCTGTGTTTATGCTTGTAAGGCGAATGCAGGCCTACATGTGTTTATGCTTGTAAAACGAGTGTAGACCTAAATGTGTTTATGAGTGTAAGGGGGTCTCTTATGAGATGAAGAAACAGTATGATGACTTCTCCCTCAGGTATGTTGTGCAAGGCTACTAAAGTGAGACTGACAATCTCATAATGCAAAACATCATTATAATTTTCCTTTGCGCTCCTTGCAGACCATGGAGCCGCCTCTGAAGCTGGTGCCCTTGCAGAGAACCTACAACAAGCAGCCACATGCTGTTTCATCGGTAGTTTCCGTAGCAATTTGTGTTACACGATGAGGTTGCTAACTCCCTGCACAACCTCATATTAGTTTTTTTTGTACGACATGTTGAAGTATGCAGTAGTCCTATCCTTTCGTTGCTCTATCCTTCCGTTGCTCTATCCTTTCGTTGCTCTTTAGAGATCCCCGAGAACTACACGGGGCGAACATGTAAAATAAATGACTATATAAACCACTGCCTCAAGAGCATGTGAATGCTTGGTGAAGGCTGCCTGCATGGGGGCCAGCGGGAGAGTGGCTCCAAGCTCCATAGGGAAATGCTTGTGATGACTTGTATATGTAAGAAAGAGTGTACCTGCGATCAAGCACGAGCATGCACGAGACCGGTGAGCGATTTAATTTTTTTCAAATGTCAAAGAATGATGATGACAGAGATATTTTTTGTGTCGACGTTTGCAAATGTCCTCTTCTTCCCATTATCCCCAGGTCCGCTTTGCTTTGATGATGTCATTACGAAAGAACGACCCAAACACTTACTCAGGTAAAAGTAAAGGTCATAACTTTTACGTAATTGTTAAAGTCAAGGCACACCTGTGTTAACATTAATTTAAGGTTGTCTTTTCTCGTGTATAACAGTCTATTCTTGCGTTAGGGCTAAGGACAGTTCGATTAATTAGCAAATAAACATTCGCGAGCTTGTATCTTGCTGAGTGAGGGAATGAATTAATATTCCTTCCAGGCTTTTTGAGGAGCACGTAGACTGCGCCAGATCACTTCATGTGCTTAACAGTGGTACTGGTATATGTTGCAGTTTCTTTTACATGGTGAGTTTGCCAGCCTGATGCACAACCTCTCTTTACTCGCCTCTTAAATTGTGATTATGAGAGCAGTGACGTCTTCTTTCTTTGTCTCCTCACGTTCCTCGGTGGACCATCTGGGGTGTTTCCTCGTGGTGGTTTGCTAATATCAGAGGCACATCTTCAATCCAATCTGCAAGTCTGGAAGGAAAAGCTGGAGAAGAGAGGGATGGTCATCAGCACCTCCAAAACAAAAACCATGGTGATATCACGAGAGGAAAGAAGGCATCAGATTAAGCTGGGAGAACAGGTCCTGGAGCAGGTCAACCACTTTAAATACCTCGGAGCTGTCATAGACTGGAAGGGAGGCATCAAAGAAGATTTGGCTACCCGAAGAGCAGCAGCTGGGAGACTTTTTTAGGCTATAAATCGAGGATTCCTCAGCAAAAAAGTTGGCAAGAAAACGAAGACGGCTGGACACCGCTCCACCTATGTCCCAGTCTTGACGTATGGATGCGAGTCATGGGAATGACTACAACCCACCAAAGTCAGATCCAAACATCAGAAATGAGGTATCTGAGAAAGGTGGTTGAAGTAATAAGAAGAGGCATGGTCCGTAACCAGACGATACGCCAAGGCCTAAAAACCCAACCCCTGCAGACCCAAGTAGAACAGTCCCAACTAAGATGGTTTGGCCATGTCGGCAGAATGGGAGAAAATGGTTGCCACGGCAGGTATGGGAGGCTAAGAGCCAGGGATTCAGACCTCCAGGACGACCCAGAGTCCGCTGGGAGGACAACATTAGACAATCTGAAGGACCGAGGACTAGAATGGAACCAGGCGAAGAGGAAGACAGCTGTCGTAGATTTTTGATAGGAGAATTAAGACTTGGGTCGAACCCTTCTGAATAGGTTGGAATGAGTGATAGTCACAGTGTGAGATAGAAAATACAAAATAGATTTCCACGAGTGAGGTGGTAGAATTGTGATAGAGGCTGTCTCTGAGAGCGAGGAATCTTCTCTCTCTCTCTCACCTATCTTCTACGACAGATCTAGAGTAGTCAGACAGTCTAACACATATACATTAAATATATATATATATATATATATATATATATATATATATATATATATATCCACTCACGTGCACGCACATTCAAGTGACGACAGGTAGACACACAGACGTGGGAAACTATAACAAATGATTATATAGATATTTAGAACGAGCTGACCAACATGCTGATTAATTTATTGTTAAGTTTATTTATCATTGTAAACTTACGTCACAACATGTAAAATTACATCAAAAAAAGCATATACACAAAGTCATAAACAAATCAAGGAATGCTACAAGAACTGGTAGACCCACAGTTATGATCTTCCCTCGATGGATAGCCCACAGTCCCGTTAGGAGAAAGATGATAGCACAAAGAGTCCCAGATACATATGATTGAGTCTAAGAGTTTTCCCCGTTTAAGGTATGAACAGACCTGATACTATAATCTAGTTTAAGGGAAAATATTGTTAGCAAAACAAACTTGCATGAAGAAAGTTATGACAGCAAATAGGTGCCAAAATACAACGGTAAAAAATAACACTCAGACCTGCGTTCACTCTATTCATTCAGCCGTGGCCACGTGCGCACATTTATACTTACAGCTTTGATCGCTGCCTCTGGGAACATAATTTTTTCTAGGACCTTCACACAGACCCGTAAATGCAGCCTTGACCAAGAAATCCCCAGTTCCAAAAAGACGTACTGAATTCTCTGTCTCAGGGAACGATTCCTTGGGTGTTCTTATTTTTCGGATGTCTGTTTAAGTCACATAAAAGTTGTCCAGGCACGAAAGTTAGCAGAGCACAGTGTCACTAGCGTAGGTTTCTAAAAAATGAGGAATGTCAGGTCGGGTGCCTTATCTCAGTATATGACTATATTTGGTCACCACACTACTAGTCAAAACTCTGTCGGAATGTTACTGATATTTTGCTTGCCACAGCGGGCTGATCTGTACTTAAGTGTTATTCTGGAAGAATTAATTCTGGCGCGATAGGCCTTTTACTTCATTTAACTATTACAGTTCATGTAATGAAAGTGCTTAAGTTCTTCACAGATAATGTTCACGTACTAGAACGCTGGCAAAGTTTGGGTACCACAGTATTCACTGAATAAAGAAAAACACATATGAAATATTTTACATATTATGTACTCAATATAACTTACATTTTTAAACTGCAAGCGTATAGCTTGACTTATCATTTAAAACTTCCCGTGAAATAAGTTATATATCAATCAATCAATCATCATGAATTAGGAATACCTACGGATTCCGTCAACACTCATGAGGCATCTAGCATTTATAAGTTAGTTTAGAAAAATTACTCTCGTCTGATTATTTAGCAGTTAAAGTTAATTCCTTACGGCTACCTGGCTTTAAGCTAGAAATTATACTTTATTCTGTTTTCCACTGTAACTCATCAGCTAGAGAAATCTAACCAACTTATAAATTATTCACTCTGCACACAAGAACTCGGGAAATAAAATAAGCGATTTAACACTTAATCACTTCACAAAATATTAGATATAATATATATATATTTTACCTCCAACCAGAATTACAGGCGATCGCACAAACTTAGAATTATATGCTTATATTTATTGGTAGTCTAGAAGTTCGGCAAATTGTTGCCAAGAACAAACTAAGACTTCGCTATACAGCTTATTCTCTTAGCACGAAACGTCCTGTCTACTGCGAATTTAGAGGACTGAATGAAAATAAAGTTTAACATTCTGGTTATATCTATGAAACAAAGAAAGGATCCCACTATTTCCAAAACCAACGCAATCTCTCGTCTTTCCTAACACTACGTAACTTAGACGCATACAAAGAACTGACACTCGTGCGTTTTCACACTCGCGCGGACCAGGTCAACCGTGAGAAAGGTGAGCCTTGTCAGCTGGGATTTCCAGACAAATGTCTCAAACTGCGTCGAGGAGAATGTCAGTTATCGCGCCTTTCTGAGCGTTTAGCGCTCACACCACTCGTTGTGGCAGGTGAAAATGCAGACAAATTTGTCGCCTATATGTCTGGCGAAAGCGAATATTCACAGTTTACGTCTACAACGCAATAACCTCCCGAGCCTGGCATCTACGTAATAACCTCACTAGTGTGTTTCTAAATGAGAAACTAAACCCGGCGAAAGTTAGAATGGGAAAATAGTAATGTATATAGCCGCAAACGTACGAATGCGAAAAACACAGGGAAAAGGATAGAAATGATAATAAAATAGAGGATACGGGTGAAAGAAAAAGAAGAGGATATAGGCAATTTATAGATCATAAATGTCTACGTGACAGAACGTCCCCCCTTTAAGATATGGAATCACTCCATGTCTACGTTATGGAAATAAATTTCCTATATCCGTAGCTTCCGGGTGTCTGTCCTCTTCCCTCTCATCTCCCCCCTCCATCTCTCCAATTCCTACTCACGTCTCCTCCCAAAGTTTCCTTTCTCTGGAATGTCTCCCATGCGCGCTTGAAAGAGCGTCGCCGCTTCTGACATTTTTCAAAGATTTCCTGTGATTGCAGTGGAATTTCCCTGCCACTATCGTCATCTTCGTCAGTTTTGGCGATCGTCAGGAGATGGTCGGAGGTCGGCACTGGTCTTTCCAAGTATCTCTTTAAGAGATTTAAATGGAAAACCTTTTCCTTTCCTTCAATAGAGATCTGGTAGTTAGCCTTAGAAATCTTTTTTCAGGACGGTAAACGGCCCTTGCCATCCGATCTTCAGTTGGTTGTTTCCGGTAGGGAGTAACACCAAAACTTTCTCTCCTGCTTCCAGTTCTCTCTCTTTCGCGACTTTCCTGTATCGGTTAGCGTGCTTTGTGCGTGCTCGCTTAAAGTTAGTCGTTGCTAGGTCCCATCCTAGTTTCAACCTATCCTTTAAATCCGATACGTATTTACTGGCTGAGACAACTGTCTCATCAGCCTTCTGGTCTGTCAGCGACCAAAGTAAGGCTTCAAGCGGCCCCTTGATAGGTCTGCCGAATAAAAGCGTAGCTGGCGGAAATCCTGTGGAAGTATGAGGAGATTCTCTGTAGCCAAATAAAGCTGCAGGAATACAAAGATCCCAATCTTCAGGTTTCACTTGTGCCAGTTTACTTAACATCATGTTGAGGTTTCCGTTAACACGTTCTACTAGCCCATTTCTGGCCAGAGTATAAGGCTTAGTGTAGATGTGCTGGTCCCTCAAGATCTTAACGATCTCATCCATCAACAGGTTTCGGTATGGAGATCCGTTATCCGTCAACACTTGTTGAGGGAATCCCAACCGAGTGAAAATCTGCACGAGGGCTTCTGCGACATGCTTGGCATCTGCGCATGTTAGCGGGATAGCTTCTGCCCATAAAGTGCATGTATCGACTAAGGTCAGGATAAACCTGTTCCTTCTTTTAGTCCTTTCGAAAGGCCCCTAAAATGTCGATCACAACCCGTTCGAATGGTGTACCCACTATTGGCATTTCACCCAAAGAGACTGGGGGTGCCCGTTGCTTGGGTGGCACACGTTGGCACTGGGCACAGGATTTGACATATCTGATAATATCAGTATTTACTCCTGGCCACCAATAATGAGTGGTTATCCGTTGGTTTGTGGCGTTCTGTCCCATATGTCCGCTGAAGGGAAGAGAGTGCCCCATTTCTAGGATTTGGCTTCTGTACTGTTTCGGTACTAGGAGCTGGTTGTAACCTTGGTCAGGCTTGCCCGTTCTGCGATAAAGTACGCCATCCTTAGAAAAAATGTCCCCGTGCTGTCTGGGTTCCTTAGCCATGGGCAGTTTCCTAAAGCAGGGTGCCAAAGTAGGGTCCTTTTGTTGCGCTTCTTTAAGTTCCATGGGTAACAAATTAGGCGCAGGCTCCCGTTCCTTCTTGGTTTGCCCTCTTGTAGTTACTGCTGCCACAATCGGCTCTTCCGGTTTCCCAATACACACGTATCTACCGCCAAGTATGACTGGGTAGATGGGATCATCCATAACAGCCGCTTTGATCACACCTCTGACAAAGTCAGAGTGTATCTCCACCAATGCGATGGGAAGCGCTGTAGGTGCCTCACTCTTAGAAACTCCACAAAGTTTGACGGTCTCTCCTGTCTCTTGACCGGGTTTAACCAGGTTTCTGGCAACAATGCAATCATAAGAAAGCCCCGTGTCAAATAAACAAGAAGTTTGAGAACCGTTCATAATAACAGTACCTCGCGTTGAGGTGTATCCCCAACAGGTTGGGAATCACTGTCAATAATTCCGCCTTGCGAGACTGTTAGCAAGCATCCGATGCGTTTAGGCTCGGTGTGCTCACTCTGATCATTAGTCCCGTGCTCAGGGGTTCTCCCTTTGCCACCTTGTCCTTTCTGGCTGCGCTGCCATGAAGGGCGGTCGGGTTGATCAGACTGTTTACTGTGGTTGGGGTACTTGTTTTTGTAGAACTTGGATTTTTCAGGAGGGGGGTTTTGAGGTCCAGTTTCTCGGTGGTTATTCGGGTTGGAAGCGTGAGAAGCATGAGAAGACTGGTCTAGATTATTTTTCCGAAAATGCTCCTCTGTCGGTTTACGTTTTGTGGCCGGCAGTTCAGCCAGCGCATTGTGATATCGCTCAGACTTTTCTAAGATGTCTTCAAGCTTTTCTGCCCCCTGCTCAGCTAGAAATCTCCGGGTATCAGCAGACAAAGTGTTCTTTATTTGTTCTGTTAAAACAAATTCCTCCAGACCTTCATAGGTAGAGGGGAGCTGTGAAAGCTCAAGGCACTTTGTTAGGTATCCCTTCAAACGAGACGAGAACTGTTGAAAAGTTTCAGAGCTCTCTTTCCTGCTGTTGCGAAACAGTTGCAGAAATTTGCGAGCATTCATTTCAAAGCGCTCCAGTAACGCTTTCTTCAACACATCATAGTTGTCTTGTTGGCTGCTTTCCAGTTTGGCGTAAACATCATACGCACTGCTTTTCAGCGCCTGAGAAAGCTTCATGTTCCAACGCGACCTCTCTAAACCGTACAGAGTTGCAATTTTCTCAAATTTTTCTAGCCATGTGTCAATCTTCTCATTAGGACAAGGGAAAGATTCAAGAGCAAAGGACATAGCGTTGAGTTGAAGAGATTGAGGGTTAGTTTGATCAGTTAAGGAGGAATGAGGAGAAGACTCTCCACTGCTGGAGGTAGAGGCAGCACCACGACTTTGGAACTCTAGAGTTTTAAGCGCCAACTCGTGCTGTTTCTGTTTCTCTTTTTCCTCAAGCTGTCTCTCCTTCTCTCTTTCCTCATGCTGTCTCTCCTCTCTCTCTTTCCTCATGCTGTCTCTCCCTCTCCTTTTCCTCATGCTGCATCCTGCGAATTTCCATTTCCTCATCCATCTTCTTCTGTTCTCTATCTGCGGCTTCTTTTTCCTTCGCTTCCGCTGCTTTCCTCTCCGCATCATATCTGTAAAGTTCGTCCCTGACAAAAGCTTTCGCTTCTTCTCCGTCCAAACCTTCTTCTCTCGCTTCGTCCCTGAGGAGTAGCCTAAGCTTTGCCGTCTCTGCCATAATAAATCAGTGACTGTGACTTAGACGAGAAAAAGATAAGAAAAAAAAGATACACTGGTTCCTACCACTTACGAGAAAAATACCAAACAAAAGATGATATACTTATAACCTGGGATACCTCCTCCAAAATATAAAGTATCTAACTATCGCTGCTATTATCGGCAATAAAGCACCTAATGCAGACGACTACGCCAAATAAATGGTAGTTAGAACTACTACTGAAAAATAAGTCGCTACAGTGGAAACAAAATAATTATTGCAAAAATTTAAAGAGAAAAAAAAAATCCCTTAATTTTTTTTAATCCACTATAAGTTCACCCCTGAAGATAGTTAGGGTAAGGGAGGCAATTACAGGACGTATAGTCTGATCCCGCTCCTTAGCTTAGCTCAAACACCTACTTCTTCAAAACCCTGTGAATGTTATACACTCACAAAACTTTACCAGCGTTAAGTATTACAAAATCAGTAATTAACATATATTCCGACAAAATCAACCTGTAAACCAAATGTATAATGCTCAATAATGCTGTGGAAAAACAATTATTAGCCGTGTGGTCAGCACGCCCATAAACAGATCGTTACGTCTAGGGGATAGTTTTATTTTTAAAATATACAAAACTCACAAGACATCACACTCTTACTCTATATCAGAATAAAGAATCTTAAAGACGAGCTGATATTTGTCGTCTCGTCTTCCTATTCTAAGTTCAAAATCCCGATAGACGAGACCCCATTTGTCGTAGATTTTTGATAGGAGAATTAAGACTTGGGTTGGTCCCTTCTGAATAGGTTGGAATGAGTGATAGTCACAGTGTGAGATAGAAATACAAAATAGATTTCCACGAGTGAGGTGGTAGAATTGTGATAGAGGCTGTCTCTGAGAGCGAGGAATCTTCTCTCTCTCTCTCTCTCTCTCTCTCTCTCTCTCTCTCTCTCTCTCACCTATCTTCTACGACAGATCTAGAGTAGTCAGACAGTCTAACACATATACATTAAATATATATATATTTATCCACTCACGTGCACGCACATTCAAGTGACGACAGGTAGACACACAGACGTGGGAAACTATAACAAATGATTATATAGATATTTAGAACGAGCTGACCAACATGCTGATTAATTTATTGTTAAGTTTATTTATCATTGTAAACTTACGTCACAACATGTAAAATTACATCAAAAAGAAAAAGGCATATACACAAAGTCATAAACAAATCAAGGAATGCTACAAGAACTGGTAGACCCACAGTTATGATCTTCCCTCGATGGATAGCCCACAGTCCCGTTAGGAGAAAGATGATAGCACAAAGAGTCCCAGATACATATGATTGAGTCTAAGAGTTTTCCCCGTTTAAGGTATGAACAGACCTGATACTATAATCTAGTTTAAGGGAAAATATTGTTAGCAAAACAAACTTGCATGAAGAAAGTTATGACAGCAAATAGGTGCCAAAATACAACGGTAAAAAATAACACTCAGACCTGCGTTCACTCTATTCATTCAGCCGTGGCCACGTGCGCACATTTATACTTACAGCTTTGATCGCTGCCTCTGGGAACATAATTTTTTTCTAGGACCTTCACACAGACCCGTAAATGCAGCCTTGACCAAAAAATCCCCAGTTCCAAAAAGACGTACTGAATTCTCTGTCTCAGGGAACGATTCCTTGGGTGTTCTTATTTTTCGGATGTCTGTTTAAGTCACATAAAAGTTGTCCAGGCACGAAAGTTAGCAGAGCACAGTGTCACTAGCGTAGGTTTCTAAAAAATGAGGAATGTCAGGTCGGGTGCCTTATCTCAGTATATGACTATATTTGGTCACCACACTACTAGTCAAAACTCTGTCGGAATGTTACTGATATTTTGCTTGCCACAGCGGGCTGATCTGTACTTAAGTGTTATTCTGGAAGAATTAATTCTGGCGCGATAGGCCTTTTACTTCATTTAACTGTTACAGTTCATGTAATGAAAGTGCTTAAGTTCTTCACAGATAATGTTCACGTACTAGAACGCTGGCAAAGTTTGGGTACCACAGTATTCACTGAATAAAGAAAAACACATATGAAATATTTTACATATTATGTACTCAATATAACTTACATTTTTAAACTGCAAGCGTATAGCTTGACTTATCATTTAAAACTTCCCGTGAAATAAGTTATATATCAATCAATCAATCATCATGAATTAGGAATACCTACGGATTCCGTCAACACTCATGAGGCATCTAGCATTTATAAGTTAGTTTAGAAAAATTACTCTCGTCTGATTATTTAGCAGTTAAAGTTAATTCCTTATGGCTACCTGGCTTTAAGCTAGAAATTATACTTTATTCTGTTTTCCACTGTAACTCATCAGCTAGAGAAATCTAACCAACTTATAACTTATTCACTCTGCACACAAGAACTCGGGAAATAAAATAAGCGATTTAACACTTAATCACTTCACAAAATATTAGATATAATATATAATATATTACCTCCAACCAGAATTACAGGCGATCGCACACTTTTAGAATTATATGCTTATATTTATTGGTAGTCTATAAGTTCGGCAAAATTGTTGCCAAGAACAAACTAAGACTTCGCTATACAGCTTATTCTCTTAGCACGAAACGTCCTGTCTACTGCGAATTTAGAGGACTGAATGAAAATAAAGTTTAACACTCTGGTTATATCTATGAAACAAAGAAAGAATCCCACTATTTCCAAAACCAACGCAATCTCTCGTCTTTCCTAACACTACGTAACTTAGACGCATACCATGAACTGACACTCGTGCGTTTTCACACCTCGCGCGGACCAGGCCAACCGTGAGTGCCTTGTCAGCTGGGATTTCCAGACAAATGTCTCAAACTGCGTCGAGGAGATGTCAGTTATCGCGCCTTTCTGAGCGTTCAGCCGACACCACTCGTTGTGGCAGGTGAAAATGCAGACAAATTTGTCGCCTATATGTCTGGCGAAAGCGAATATTCACAGTTTACGTCCACAACGCAATAACCTCTCGAGCCTGGCATCAATGTAATAACCTCACTAGTGCGTTTCTAAATGAGAAACTAAACCCGGCGAAAGTTAGAATGGGAAAATAGTAATGTATATAGTCGCAAACGTACGAATGCGAAATTTACAGGAAAAAGGATAGAAATGATAATAAAATAGAGGATACGGGTGAAAGAAGAAGAAGAGGATATAGGCAATTTATAGATCATAAATGTCTAGCTCTGCACCGTTCCTTCCAGTGCGAAAGAAGATCTCACATTAAACAAATTTGTGTGCTGTGTGCTTATTTGTGTGGCTTATAAAGAACTTTAAACGGATGCAAAGGCTAGAGTTCGAAAAGCAAGAATCCTCCCTCTTCCTGTCTCTTTCTCTCTTCTCTCTCCCCCCCAACTTTGTTAATGCACAAAGGAAGGAAATTAATAAACTCAGAATGTTTATCAAAATAAGGAACATAAGTTTGCATACACCATTAGATACTCGAAAATCGATCCGCATGAACAATTTTGAAGGTTGTTTGGCAGGAGAACAAGTTTGCGTACATGAAATGCACATACAAACATAGATAAACATGAATATTTCTTATGACTGTATGACAGACGGGTTAGAACAGGGTTTCTTAATATGTGGTCCACGGACAACTTGAGGAATCCATGAATAGATTTTAGGGGGCGCGTGTACATAGCCTAAAGATTTGAATCACCAAAATGTTTACTTGTAATATCATCATATATTTTTGCGTTTTATAAATATTTTCTATTTACATATTATTTTTTGTATTTTAGTATAACTATATGTAAGCTTCTTTGTAATAAAATTTATTATTGGTATGCACAAATTTTCATTATGCATTTATGAACTTTTTTTTGTTTTGTTTGAGAAGGTGTCCGTTTCCTTCACCGGGTAATCAAAGGGGTCCATGGCAAAGACAGGTTAAGATCCCGTAAAGAGAATATTTGTAACGCAAGCTAATTAATAAAAAAAAAAAAAAAAAAAAAAAGCAACTTAAAACTATGAAATTGTTTGGAACTGGAAATAAAAAAGTTTACGAATAAAAAAAAAATTAATAACAGAAAAAAAAGGAAAGGTGATGTTTGTAACAACATAAACAAACCTTGTGGAAAAATAGGAACGCGTTAATGTTGTTTATTTTTAAACAAAAATATTAAAATCAAAGAAAAGAGTCACGTGAACAATAAATAAATAAAGGTAATTAACAGGCATTCGTTGGACATAAAGGGTGACACTCGCCAACAGAAAAGAAAATATAATTGGTAAGCTTACCGAGAATCGAACCTAGGACCAACCAAAAGGCGCCATCACCTTGCTGTGAAAGTGAATCGTTATAACAAAAGCACAGAGCACTTCTTTAAGAAGAGATAAGACAACTTTAAGGATGTTGTTTCTAACAGTATCAAAGAGCACTGTTTAAAAAATGATGTAGTTTCTAACATAAACGTTTCGAAGAACAGATAAGAAATCTGTAATGATGTTGTTTCTAACTGAAACGTTTCGAAGAACAGAAAAGAAATCTGTAACGATGTTGTTTCTAACAGAAACGTTTCGAAGAACAGATAAGAAATCTGTAATGATGTTGTTTCTAACAGAAACGTTTCGAAGAACAGATAAGAAATCTGTAATGATGTTGTTTCTAACAGAAACGTTTCGAAGAACAGATAAGAAATCTGTAATGATGTTGTTTCTAACAGAAACTTGTTAAAGAACAGATACGAAATCTGTAATGATGTTGTTTCTAACATAAACGTTTCGAAGAACAGATAAGAAATCTGTAATGATGTTGTTTCTAACATAAACGTTTCGAAGAACAGATAAGAAATCTGTAATGATGTTGTTTGTAACAGAAACTTGTTAACGAACAGATAAGAAATCTGTAATGATGTTGTTTGTAACAGAAACTTGTTAACGAACAGATACGAAATCTGTAATGATGTTGTTTCTAACAGAAACTTGTCAAAGAACAGATACGAAATCTGTAATGATGTTGTTTCTAACAGAAACTTGTCAAAGACCATATACGAAATCTGTAATAATGTTGTTTCTAACAAAACCAAACAATACTTGTTACAGACGTGCTAAGAAAACGTT
Source organism: Oreohelix idahoensis (assembly GCA_024509875.1). Taxonomy (NCBI): domain Eukaryota; kingdom Metazoa; phylum Mollusca; class Gastropoda; order Stylommatophora; family Oreohelicidae; genus Oreohelix; species Oreohelix idahoensis. Next base: position 5,788 of record JAMPIV010003251.1, on the reverse strand, counting down.
AGCGCTGATGGATAAATAGATGGTAACGACCTCTAACGACACGTGTCACGCAATAGTATGAGTGAGGAGGAAATAAATTATTGTCGCTTCTAGCCGTTGTATAACTTATTGTCCACACACAGGTTCTTACAGCTGCTCTCAGTTATCGAGGGAACCTCTGCAGAACTTCCTCGCTGCTGAGTGGGCAGTAGAAAGACTTAACAGAGCCAACAACGGAACCGGCTATATTCCTGGAGTTAAGATTGGTGAGTAGACAAGAATATATTGCTTCTCTGACTCTCTTCTCTCGCTGAAGGCGCAGAAAGCTCGGCTAATGTTGTACATGTATTTTTTATTACCTCAACTCTTTGGGAACCTTTGATCGTATGCAGGCGCATAGGTATATGTGTGCAAATTTTGTGTTTCTGTCTTTCTCAGTGTTTGTACTCCAGGGATGTGTCTTCCTCTGCCTCTATGCGTGCATGTGATCTGCGTGCTGTGTCCGTGTCTCTCTTTCTTTATCTGTCTCTCTCGCTCTCTCAATTTCTGCACATATGTGTATCTTGTTTTATATTCACGTGGATTTAGATGTAGTTAAGATCTGTGCTTTCTCTGTCTCTCGCTGTATGTGTTTTATATGCGTGTAAATAATTATTACACATACATAAAGGTATGTTTTCAGGCACTCGTGAATAATAAGGAAGTAGAAAACTAGACAACAGAAAAACGACAGACGTAAATGGCTTACCGGGGAATCGAACCCAGGACTTTCCGTGCGGCATTGTGTGTTTGTGTTGTAGATGTTTCTTAAGTAAATTCTGGTGTTATTTTAGTACGTGCCTTCGCTTTGTCTTTTCAGTCTTTCTGCCTGCGTGCGTAAATGTCCTTATATGCCTCTCTCTCTGTGTGTATGCCGGTACCTGTACCTGTCACCGTAGGCCTGTTTCCACCTGTCTTTGTGTGTGTCTCTGTGTTCTGCCTTTATGTGTTTTTCTGTGTAAGTCTGTCTCTTAGTATCTGTCCCTATGTGTCTTTGCCTGTGTCACTTTCTTTGTATCTCTATCTCTGTATGTGTCTGTCTCTCTGTGTGTCTATCTTTATGGGTCGCCCGTTGTATATCTTTGTATGCCTCTGTTGTTATTAACCTTTGTCACTCTTAATTTTCGTCTCTATCTCTATGTATCTCTCTCTGTTTCTCTCAGAATGTCTTTCGTTTTTGTGTCCGTCTCTGCGTGGCACTATTTTTATTTATGTATGTATATCTCAGTGTGTGACTCTCTCGCTCTCTCTCTCTCTCTCTCTGTATCTCTTTGTCTTTCTTTCTGTGTGCATACCCCTCTCAGTGTGTCTTTCTATCTGCGTGTATGTCTGTGTCTGTGTCTGTCTGTATGTCTATTTGTATGTTTCTGTGTGTGTCTGCCTCTGAATGTACGCCTCTGTATGTGTATGTATACATCTACGTGTGTATGTTTGAGAAAACATAGCAGCCTGCTAGAAAGGAAGACGTAAAGAGATGGCACTATGACAATATTATACTAAAACTGATGGAAGGGGACAAAGAAACTGGAATGGAATCCCCAGGAAAGGCACGAACGCTGATGGTTCATCCATTGTAGAACTGTAACTTTCTGCTGGCCTGTCTTTCGCTTTCCTTCCTGGCGGAGAACTGTGGAGGCAGAGATGCTGAGCCTGAACCAGAGCTGGGGTACCACATGAAAGATGGCTGCCGACAGAGACAAGTGGAGACACTTTATTACTGCCCTACAGGATGCCACCAGGCGTGATGGTCACTGATTGATATGTCAGTCAACGGCCAAAGACCAAAGAGGAAGTAAAGCTGTTACATTGGGGGGTAGTTACAGGGAATCTCCGTGGAGATAAGAAAGAAAAGAACTACTACTACCTCAGTCATGTCGAAAGAGGCGCCTGATGCGAGGTTGAGCACTGAGCTGGAAACCTCATCATGTAAAAATAATTGCAACACAAACCACCACAGCAGCAGCACATGAAAATGTTTTGACACAGGCTTCATCAACAGGACAAGCTACATAGAGAGCCCCATGTTCATCAACAGGACAAGCTACATAGACAGCCCCATGTTCATCAACAGGACAAGCTACATAGACAGCCCCATGTTCATCAATAGGACAAGCTACATAGACAGCCCCATGTTCATCAACAGGACAAGCTACATAGACAGCCCCATGTTCATCAACAGGACAAGCTACATAGACAGCCTCATGTTCATCAACAGGACAAGCTACATAGACAGCCCTATGTTCATCAACAGGACAAGCTACATAGACAGCCCCATGTTCATCAACAGGACAAGCTACATAGACAGCCCCATGTTCATCAACAGGACAAGCTACATAGACAGCCCCATGTTCCGTTAGGGAAATGATGATGATGATGACAGAGATGTTACTTAAACTCTTCAAGAACATCTGGAAACGAAACGTCGTACCCAGGAACCGAAAAGAAGGAAACCTAGTTAAACTGCTCTAGAAATGAAGCTTGGCGTATACAGTCACTGTTGAGGCACACAAGTTCTAGCAGTGGCTGGAAAAATTCTGACCGTAGCATTGTTAGTCCGTATAAATGAAGTTTTAGATGGAAAATTCAGTGAGGCCAAGCAGGATTTCCAATATGAAAATCACATACAGATTAGTTAACACCTTTGAAAATCATCATTAGCCAGTTAATGCTGGATAGGCACTATTATACTTCAAATTTGTAGACTTCGAAAAAAACTCTTAATATCGCAAAAGTAATTCTGGAGCCAGATCAGATCAGATTATACTGTACTATTTGGAATCCTAGAAAAACTTATTAAAATTACTCAAGATGTTTATCAAGAGATCCCTCTAATTAATTGTCCACAAAGACAAAAATCTCAGAACGGTTTGCATACACATCCGGGTCAGTTAGAGTTGTCTACTCTCAGCTGCTGACTTCGTGGAAGTTATGAGTTGGGTGATAAGGCAGACAGGAAAAGGAAGGTAAAGAGGAAAACGGTTAATCAGAGAATCTTGATTTTGCAGATGATATATGTCTTCTGTCATATTAACAAGGAGACATACTGGTAAATATGCGTGCATTTAATATAACAACCGCTATAACTTGATTCCGTGTAATCGTTAATAATACAAAGGCAATTAGATAAAAAAAAAACAACAACAACAAGCAAGATTCGTTAAGTCAGTGACAAGATGGATGAAGAAGCTTGCCCAAGAGGCGAAGTAAGATGTTCATAAATCAGAATCAACACGCCACGGCAGGTATGGGAGGCTAAGAGCCAGGGATTCAGACCTCTAGGACGACCCAGAGTCAGCTGGGAGGACAACATTAGACAATCTCTGAAGGACCGAGGACTAGAATGGGACCAGGCCAGGAGGAAGGCAGCCGATAGGATAGTATAGCGCGCTCTCTCCCAAACCCCTACACCTCACGGTAGAAGAGGAACGACTAATTAAGTAAGTAAGAATGAAAAAATGAAGATGCTAGTCCATGATTAACAAAGTCAGACTTGCCTACAGCTCCTAACAACTATAATGAATGTATGCATGATGTGCGGTCTTTTCCCAGGAAAATAAAATGAGGCTATGTAACACAAACTTCAAATCAGTCCCTGGTTCTGTTTTATGGAAATTTGGTTTGTCACGAAAACTATTACGTGCAAACTGCAGACAGTGTCGGATTTAAGTTGTGTGAGGCCCTAGGCAAGCGCGAACTTGCGAGGCCCATTTTAAATACATTTCTACTGTATCGACCAGGGCTATGGAGTCGGGGTTGGTAAAAAATGTCCCGACTCCGAATTTTACGAGACTTAAGCCCAGGCAGATCCTTTTTTTTTTCTTTTTAAAGAACAATTCAATTGAAATAAAAAAAAAAATAAAAAATTGTAACCTTCAAAAGAACGTTGCCAATCGTTCTGCACAGAATATTCCCTTGGAGTGATTTCCCTTTAGAAGAGTTTCGCGGACTCTCACGAAAAATTGTGCTGCCGACTCCACAACCCTGGTATTGATATGCATATATGTGTGCGCCAGGCCCTAGGCAAAAGCCGAAGTTGCCTTTGCCTAACACCGCCACTGATTATAGACGTGCACTAATAAGTTCCTTCGTTGCAACTTCCTATAATAACAAGCACAGACTCCTGGAATAGAATCAGACAGCAATCACTATAGCTGGAGGTAAAAGACGCAAAGTGGAGATGAATAGAACATACCTCCAGGAGCAATTAACCAAAATATCCAGACATGACCGTAGCTGAATCCGCAGGAAAAGTAGGGGAGAGTTATCAGACTGTGAAGACGAACGCTGAGGGAAGAAGCCACAACAATATTAACTTCAGAAGTACACCGCAAGGAGATGGTCCAAAATAAAAGTCACCGGAGAGCAACAACTGCGGCTTTGTGTTCCGTGTGGGAACAACAGCGAATGATGATCATGATGGCAATCTTGATCATGATTTTGTTGATGATGTTGAACTGCTATTTGCTTATTGTCACATAAATGTTTGGAGGCAACATAATTGGGTTATTTGATTGGTCAATTTATTAACTTGTTGAGTTCAGGTTTAACATCTTTTAACAACCTTCCTTCTGTAATAACCAAATTGTTTTATAGGATGAGATTGCCAACCCCGTATTAGTGGCCTGGTACGACATGCCTGAGGGTGCAGTAGTCCTGTTCTTTCTATGTCACTTCAGAACTACAAGGGTCACGCATTTTACTTACTGTTAATATTTCTGTAAGTTATCCTATGTATAATATCCCAGCTTTTTCTGTCTGAACGTAACGCTAAGGGATGCAACTTTGGTTGAAAGTTAGACATTAATTGTATTGTTTCCCTTATATGTACTTTCCCGAAAATGGTAACACTTACCAAAGAAGAAAATCGCACATGACGGTGTGCATGAACAGTTTGATTATACTGTATGGAGAGAAGTCAACAACACAACATATCATGAAAACAGTACATGAACTGGAGACAGCAAGATGCAGAGATCCATGATTTAAATCGTACCAAATTAAAACAACAGAAGATCAAGATGCTCTTCTGTCTTGTTCAGACTTTTAACATCAGATGTAAAACAAATATTTTGGTTTTTAAAATAAATACTTTTAAATAAGTAAAATTGGGTGCTTTTTAATTTAATTCCCGTCTTATGACAGGCTCTTACACTAGTGTTGCTGATAATATTTGACGTTTTACGACACACACATGATGCAAACAAAGTGTGTAGTAATTCTGTTGTACTTAATAAAGGGCATAAACATTGGATGAGAGTCCTAGCAACATTTACTGGGACAAGAACTGTCTATTTTTAGATACTCACTCACTACACACGTTTTACAATTCTAAAGGAGGGCAAATCAATATTACGAATACCTGGTCACGCGTATTACGGTGTACATTTAATCGATGCCGCGTAACTAATGTTGGCAATAGAATTTAGGTTCTTTCATCATCTAGAACACAGTGCGGGTGCGGGGTAGGGGCTTGCTTTGTCTTGACCGGGACACGTGTAGAAGAAGAAGAGCTGGTGTGAGCAGGACCTAGTTTAAACATTTAAGTGGCGATGAGGGCGTACTTCTTCTTCTTCTTCCTCTTTCGCCCTGAAAAGGACGGTGATTGCGTTGTGTCTGTTTACGCCATAGCTGTGATATCTGCACCTTTCGGTCGACACATCCGACTTCAGCACGGCATTTTTTGGGACCGGGTTTGCCTTCCCTCTGCGATCCGTACTCAATCAAAAAGGGAATCAAAAAGGGAATGCCATCGGGCACTATTATGAACAGT
>JAMPIV010003250.1:0-34496 GCA_024509875.1 Oreohelix idahoensis | reverse complement strand
GACCAGGTTTTCTGATTTAGACCAGGTTTTCTGCACAGGAACCCGCTTTAGACCAGGTTTTCTGCACAGGAACCCGCTTTAGACCAGGTTTTCTGCACAGGAACCCGCTTTAGACCAGGTTTTCTGCACAGGAACCAGCTTTAGACCAGGTTTTCTGCACAGGAACCCGCTTTAGACCAGGTTTTCTGCACAGGAACCCGCTTTAGACCAGGTTTTCTGTACAGGAACTCGCTTTAGACCAGGTTTTCTGCACAGGAACCCGCTTTAGACCAGGTTTTCTGCACAGGAACCCGCTTTAGACCAGGTTTTCTGCACAGGAACCCGCTTTAGACCAGGTTTTCTGCACAGGAACCCGCTTTAGACCAGGTTTTCTGCACAGGAACCCGCTTTAGACCAGGTTTTCTGCACAGGAACCCGCTTTAGACCAGGTTTTCTGCACAGGAACCCGCTTTAGACCAGGTTTTCTGCACAGGAACCCGCTTTAGACCAGGTTTTTCTGCACAGGAACCCGCTTTAGACCAGGTTTTCTGCACAGGAACCCGCTTTAGACCAGGTTTTCTGCACAGGAACCCGCTTTAGACCAGGTTTTCTGCACAGGAACCCGCTTTAGACCAGGTTTTCTGCACAGGAACCCGCTTTAGACCCAGGTTTTCTGCACAGGAACCCGCTTTAGACCAGGTTTTCTGCACAGGAACCCGCTTTAGACCAGGTTTTCTGCACAGGAACCCGCTTTAGACCAGGTTTTCTGCACAGGAACCCGCTTTAGACCAGATTTTCTGCACAGGAACCCGCTTTAGACCAGGTTTTCTGCACAGGAACCCGCTTTAGACCAGGTTTTCTGCACAGGAACCCGCTTTAGACCAGGTTTTCTGCACAGGAACCCGCTTTAGACCAGGTTTTCTGCACAGGAACCCGCTTTAGACCAGGTTTTCTGCACAGGAACCCGCTTTAGACCAGGTTTTCTGCACAGGAACCCGCTTTAGACCAGGTTTTCTGCACAGGAACCGCTTTAGACCAGGTTTTCTGCACAGGAACCCGCTTTAGACCAGGTTTTCTGCACAGGAACCCGCTTTAGACCAGGTTTTCTGCACAGGAACCCGCTTTAGACCAGGTTTTCTGCACAGGAACCCGCTTTAGACCAGGTTTTCTGCACAGGAACCCGCTTTAGACCAGGTTTTCTGCACAGGAACCCGCTTTAGACCAGGTTTTCTGCACAGGAACCCGCTTTAGACCAGGTTTTCTGCACAGGAACCCGCTTTAGACCAGGTTTTCTGCACAGGAACCCGCTTTAGACCAGGTTTTCTGCACAGGAACCCGCTTTAGACCAGGTTTTCTGCACAGGAACCCGCTTTAGACCAGGTTTTCTGCACAGGAACCCGCTTTAGACCAGGTTTTCTGCACAGGAACCCGCTTTAGACCAGGTTTTCTGCACAGGAACCCGCTTTAGACCAGGTTTTCTGCACAGGAACCCGCTTTAGACCAGGTTTTCTGCACAGGAACCCGCTTTAGACCAGGTTTTCTGCACAGGAACCCGCTTTAGACCAGGTTTTCTGCACAGGAACCCGCTTTAGACCAGGTTTTCTGCAGAGGAACCCGCTTTAGACCAGGTTTTCTGCACAGGAACCCGCTTTAGACCAGGTTTTCTGCACAGGAACCCGCTTTAGACCAGGTTTTCTGCACAGGAACCCGCTTTAGACCAGGTTTTCTGCACAGGAACCCGCTTTAGACCAGGTTTTCTGCACAGGAACCCGCTTTAGACCAGGTTTTCTGCACAGGAACCCGCTCTAGACCAGGTTTTCTGTACAGGAACCCGCTTTAGACCAGGTTTTCTGCACAGGAACCCGCTTTAGACCAGGTTTTCTGCACAGGAACCCGCTTTAGACCAGGTTTTCTGCACAGGAACCCGCTTTAGACCAGGTTTTTCTGCACAGGAACCCGCTTTAGACCAGGTTTTCTGCACAGGAACCCGCTTTAGACCAGGTTTTCTGCACAGGAACCCGCTTTAGACCAGGTTTTCTGCACAGGAACCCGCTTTAGACCAGGTTTTGTGCACAGGAACCCGCTTTAGACCAGGTTTTCTGCACAGGAACCCGCTTTAGACCGGGTTTTCTGCACAGGAACCCGCTTTAGACCAGGTTTTCTGCACAGGAACCCGCTTTAGACCAGGTTTTCTGCACAGGAACCCGCTTTAGACCAGGTTTTCTGCACAGGAACCCGCTTTAGACCAGGTTTTCTGCACAGGAACCCGCTTTAGACCAGGTTTTCTGCACAGGAACCCGCTTTAGACCAGGTTTTCTGCACAGGAACCCGCTTTAGACCAGGTTTTCTGCACAGGAACCCGCTTTAGACCAGGTTTTCTGCACAGGAACCCGCTTTAGACCAGGTTTTCTGCACAGGAACCCGCTTTAGACCAGGTTTTCTGCACAGGAACCCGCTTTAGACCAGGTTTTCTGCACAGGAACCCGCTTTAGACCAGGTTTTCTGCACAGGAACCCGCTTTAGACCAGGTTTTTTGCACAGGAACCCGCTTTAGACCAGGTTTTCTGCACAGGAACCCGCTTTAGACCAGGTTTTCTGCACAGGAACCCGCTTTAGACCAGGTTTTCTGCACAGGAACCCGCTTTAGACCAGGTTTTCTGTACAGGAACCCGCTTTAGACCAGGTTTTCTGTACAGGAACCCGCTTTAGACCAGGTTTTCTGCACAGGAACCCGCTTTAGACCAGGTTTTCTGCACAGGAACCCGCTTTAGACCAGGTTTTTCTGCACAGGAACCCGCTTTAGACCAGGTTTTCTGCACAGGAACCCGCTTTAGACCAGGTTTTCTGCACAGGAACCCGCTTTAGACCAGGTTTTCTGCACAGGAACCCGCTTTAGACCAGGTTTTCTGCACAGGAACCCGCTTTAGACCAGGTTTTCTGCACAGGAACCCGCTTTAGACCAGGTTTTCTGTACAGGAACCCGCTTTAGACCAGGTTTTCTGTACAGGAACCCGCTTTAGACCAGGTTTTCTGTACAGTAACCCGCTTTAGACCAGGTTTTCTGCACAGGAACCCGCTTTAGACCAGGTTTTCTGCACAGGAACCCGCTTTAGACCAGGTTTTCTGCACAGGAACCCGCTTTAGACCAGGTTTTTCTGCACAGGAACCCGCTTTAGACCAGGTTTTCTGCACAGGAACCCGCTTTAGACCAGGTTTTCTGCACAGGAACCCGCTTTAGACCAGGTTTTCTGCACAGGAACCCGCTTTAGACCAGGTTTTCTGCACAGGAACCCGCTTTAGACCAGGTTTTCTGCACAGGAACCCGCTTTAGACCAGGTTTTTTCTGCACAGGAACCCGCTTTAGACCAGGTTTTCTGTACAGGAACCCGCTTTAGACCAGGTTTTCTGTACAGGAACCCGCTTTAGACCAGGTTTTCTGTACAGGAACCCGCTTTAGACCAGGTTTTCTGCACAGGAACCCGCTTTAGACCAGGTTTTCTGTACAGGAACCCGCTTTAGACCAGGTTTTCTGCACAGGAACCCGCTTTAGACCAGGTTTTCTGCACAGGAACCCGCTTTAGACCAGGTTTTCTGCACAGGAACCCGCTTTAGACCAGGTTTTCGCACAGGAACCCGCTTTAGACCAGGTTTTCTGCACAGGAACCCGCTTTAGACCAGGTTTTCTGCACAGGAACCCGCTTTAGACCAGGTTTTCTGCACAGGAACCCGCTTTAGACCAGGTTTTCTGCACAGGAATCCGATTTAGACCAGGTTTTCTGCACAGGAACCCGCTTTAGACCAGGTTTTCTGCACAGGAACCCGCTTTAGACCAGGTTTTCTGCACAGGAACCCGCTTTAGACCAGGTTTTCTGTACAGGAACCCGCTTTAGACCAGGTTTTCTGTACAGGAACCCGCTTTAGACCAGGTTTTCTGCACAGGAACCCGCTTTAGACCAGGTTTTCTGCACAGGAACCCGCTTTAGACCAGGTTTTCTGCACAGGAACCCGCTTTAGACCAGGTTTTCTGCACAGGAACCCGCTTTAGACCAGGTTTTCTGCACAGGAACCCGCTTTAGACCAGGTTTTCTGCACAGGAACCCGCTTTAGACCAGGTTTTCTGCACAGGAACCCGCGTTAGACCAGGTTTTCTGCACAGGAACCCGCTTTAGACCAGGTTTTCTGCACAGGAACCCGCTTTAGACCAGGTTTTCTGCACAGGAACCCGCTTTAGACCAGGTTTTCTGCACAGGAACCCGCTTTAGACCAGGTTTTCTGCACAGGAACCCGCTTTAGACCAGGTTTTCTGCACAGGAACCCGCTTTAGACCAGGTTTTCTGCACAGGAACCCGCTTTAGACCAGGTTTTCTGCACAGGAACCCGCTTTAGACCAGGTTTTCTGCACAGGAACCCGCTTTAGACCAGGTTTTCTGCACAGGAACCCGCTTTAGACCAGGTTTTCTGCACAGGAACCCGCTTTAGACCAGGTTTTCTGCACAGGAACCCGCTTTAGACCAGGTTTTCTGCACAGGAACCCGCTTTAGACCAGGTTTTCTGCACAGGAACCCGCTTTAGACCAGGTTTTCTGCACAGGAACCCGCTTTAGACCAGGTTTTCTGCACAGGAACCCGCTTTAGACCAGGTTTTCTGCACAGGAACCCGCTTTAGACTAGGTTTACTGCACAGGAACCCGCTTTAGACCAGGTTTTCTGCACAGGAACCCGCTTTAGACCAGGTTTTCTGCACAGGAACCCGCTTTAGACCAGGTTTTCTGCACAGGAACCCGCTTTAGACCAGGTTTTCTGCACAGGAACCCGCTTTAGACCAGGTTTTCTGCACAGGAACCCGCTTTAGACCAGGTTTTCTGCACAGGAACCCGCTTTAGACCAGGTTTTCTGCACAGGAACCCGCTTTAGACCAGGTTTTCTGCACAGGAACCCGCTTTAGACCAGGTTTTCTGTACAGGAACCCGCTTTAGACCAGGTTTTCTGCACAGGAACCCGCTTTAGACCAGGTTTTCTGCACAGGAACCCGCTTTAGACCAGGTTTTCTGCACAGGAACCCGCTTTAGACCAGGTTTTCTGCACAGGAACCCGCTTTAGACCAGGTTTTCTGCACAGGAACCCGCTTTAGCCCAGGTTTTCTGCACAGGAACCCGCTTTAGACCAGGTTTTCTGCACAGGAACCCGCTTTAGACCAGGTTTTCTGCACAGGAACCCGCTTTAGACCAGGTTTTCTGCACAGGAACCCGCTTTAGACCAGGTTTTCTGCACAGGAACCCGCTTTAGACCAGGTTTTCTGCACAGGAACCCGCTTTAGACCAGGTTTTCTGCACAGGAACCCGCTTTAGACCAGGTTTTCTGCACAGGAACCCGCTTTAGACCAGGTTTTCTGCACAGGAACCCGCTTTAGACCAGGTTTTCAGCACAGGAACCCGCTTTAGACCAGGTTTTCTGCACAGGAACCCGCTTTAGACCAGGTTTTCTGCACAGGAACCCGCTTTAGACCAGGTTTTCTGCACAGGAACCCGCTTTAGACCAGGTTTTCTGCACAGGAACCCGCTTTAGACCAGGTTTTCTGCACAGGAACCCGCTTTAGACCAGGTTTTCTGGACAGGAACCCGCTTTAGACCAGGTTTTCTGTACAGGAACCCGCTTTAGACCAGGTTTTCTGTACAGGAACCCGCTTTAGACCAGGTTTTCTGCACAGGAACCCGCTTTAGACCAGGTTTTCTGCACAGGAACCCGCTTTAGACCAGGTTTTCTGCACAGGAACCCGCTTTAGAAAAGGTTTTCTGCACAGGAACCCGCTTTAGACCAGGTTTTCTGCACAGGAACCCGCTTTAGACCAGGTTTTCTGCACAGGAACCCGCTTTAGACCAGGTTTTCTGCACAGGAACCCGCTTTAGACCAGGTTTTCTGCACAGGATCCCGCTTTAGACCAGGTTTTCTGCACAGGAACCCGCTTTAGACCAGGTTTTCTGCACAGGAACCCGCTTTAGACCAGGTTTTCTGCACAGGAACCCGCTTTAGACCAGGTTTTCTGCACAGCAACCCGCTTTAGACCAGGTTTTCTGCACAGAACCCGCTTTAACTGGACAGCAAATTTAGACAGAGGTTTTCAAGATCCTGCTAATTGGAATGCAAACTGCTTTAGACCAGAAGTTAAAGTCCTGCTAAGTAGGACAGGAAAACCCGCTTTAGAGGGACCAGGATTTCCTGCTAACTGGACAGCAAACTGTAGATCAGATGTGGAAGATCCTGCTAAGTGAACAGCAAACAGCACAGAGGTGGAAGATCCTGCTAACTGGACAGTAAACTGTAAGATCAGATGTAGAAGATCCTGCTAAGTGAACAGCAAACAGCACAGAGGTGGAAGATCCTGCTAATTGGAATGCAAACTGTAGAACAGAAGTGGAATATCTTGCTAACTGGACAGTAAAAAGTAGATCAGAGGTTTTCTCTGCTAACAGGAACAGCAAACAGTAGCTGCAGAGATCGAAGATCCTGCTAACTTGACAGTTTTCTGAACAGTAGCCCAGAGGTCGAAGATCCAGGTTTTTCTGGTCAGCAAATCCGCCCAGAGGCTGAAGATCCTGCTAATTGGAAAGCACACTTTAGACCAGAAGTTTTCCTGCTAACTGGAAGCAAACAGTTAGCCAGGTTTTCTGCACAGGATAGATCCTGCTAACTGGAAAGTAAACAGGTTTTCTGCACAGCCCAGAGACCAGGAAGATCTGCTAACTGGACAGCAAAACTGTTTAGACCAGAGAAGTCTAAGATCCTGCTAACTGGAATAGCAAACAGTAGCCCAGCTTTAGACCAGGTTTTCTGCAGGTTTTCTGCACAGGAACCAGCTTTAGACCAGGTTTTCTGCACAGGAACCCGCTTTAGACCAGGTTTTCTGCACAGGAACCCGCTTTAGACCAGGTTTTCTGCACAGGAACCCGCTTTAGACCAGGTTTTCTGTACAAGATCCTGCTAACTGGACAGCAAATTGTACAACCCGCTTTAGACCAAGTCCTGCTAATTGGAAACCAAACTTTAGACCCGAAGTGAAAGATCCTGCTAAGTAGACAGCACACAGTAGCATAGAGGGCTTTAGATCCAGGCTAAACTGGACAGCAAACCCGTTTAGCCCAGAGGTGGAAGATCCTGCTAAGTGGACAGCAAACAGTAGCCCAGAGGTCGAAGATCCTGCTAACTGGACAGCAAACTGTAAGATCAGATGTGGAAGATCCTGCTAAGTGAACAGCAAACAGCACAGAGGTGGAAGATCCTGCTAATTGGAATGCAAACTGTAGAACAGAAGTGGAATATCTTGCTAACTGGACAGTAAAAAGTAGATCAGAGGTGGAAGATCCTGCTAACTGGACAGCAAACAGTAGCCCAGAGATCGAAGATCCTGCTAACTTGACAGTGAACAGTAGCCCAGAGGTCGAAGATCCATCTAACTGGTCAGCAAATCGCCCAGAGGCTGAAGATCCTGCTAATTGGAAAGCACACTGTAGACCAGAAGTCGAAGATCCTGCTAACTGGAGAGCAAACAGTAGCGCAGAGGGCATAGATCCTGCTAACTGGAAAGCAAACAGCCCAGAGCTGGAAGATCGTGCTAACTGGACAGCAAACTGTTGAAGAGAAGTCTAAGATCCTGCTAACTAAATAGCAAACAGTAGCCCAGCGTTCGAAGATCCTGCTAACTAGACAGCACACAGCAGCCCAGAGGTCGAAGATCTTCTAACTGGACAGCAAACAGTAGCCCAGAGGTCGAAGATCCTGCTAAGTGGACAGCAAACAGTAGCCCAAAGGTCGAAGATTCTGCTAACTAGACAGCATACAGTAGCCCAGAAGTAAAAGATCCTGCTAACTGGACAGCAAACAGTAGCCCAGAGGTCAAAGGTCCTGTTAAATAGACATCAAACAGTTGACCAGAGGTCGAAGATTCTGCTAACCGATCAGCAAACAGCAGCCCAGAGGTCGAAGATCCTGCTAAGTGGACAGCAAACAGTAGAACAGCGGTCGAAGATCCTGCTTACTGGACAGCAAAGATGCTCAGAGGTCAGGGATCCTGCTAATTGGACAGCAAACAGTTTAGAGGTCGAAGATCCTGCTAACTGTAAAGCAAACAATAGCGCAGAGGTGGAAGACCCTGTTAAATGGGCAGCACACAGTAGCCCAGAGGTCGAAGATCCTGCTAACTGGACAGCAAACAGTAGATCAGAGGTCGAAGATCCTGCTAACTGGACAGCAAACAGTAGACCAGAGGTCGAAGATCCTGCTAACTGGACAGCAAACAGTAGCCCAGAGGTCGAAGATCCTGCTAACTGGTCAGCAAATTGCCCAGAGGCTGAAGATCCTGCTAATTGGAAAGCAAACTGTAGACCAGAAGTGGAAGATCCTGCTAACTGGAGAGCACACAGTAGCCTAGAGGGCATAGATCCTGCTAACTGGACAGCAAACAGTAGCCAAGAGGTCGAAGATCCTGCTAACTGGACAGCAAACAGCACAGAGGTCGAAGATCCTGCTAAGTGGACAGCAAACAGTAGAACAGCGGTCGAAGATCCTGCTTACTGGACAGCAAAGATGCTCAGAGGTCAGGGATCCTGCTAATTGGACAGCAAACAGTTTAGAGGTCGAAGATCCTGCTAACTGTAAAGCAAACAATAGCGCAGAGGTGGAAGACCCTGTTAAATGGGCAGCACACAGTAGCCCAGAGGGGTAAGATTTTGCTAACTGGACAACAAACAGTAGATCAGAGGTTGAAGATCCTGCTAGCTGGACAGCAAACAGTGCATAATGGACATCGAACAGTAGCCCAGAAGTCGAAGATCCTGCTAACTGATCAGCAAATATCCCATAGGTTTTCACCTGCTAATTGGAATGCAAACAGTAGCCCGGATTTCGATGATTCTGCTAACTGGACAGTAAACCGTAGCCCAGAGGTCGAATATCCTGTTACCCGGACAGCAAACAGTAGTCCAGAGGTAGAAAATTCTGCTAACTGGACAGTAAACATAAGAGAAGAGGTCGAAGGTCCTGTTTACTGTACAGCAAACAGTAGACTACAGTTCGAAGATCAAGTTAAATGGACAGCAAACTGTAGACCAGACGTGGAAGATCCTGCATACTGGACAGCGAACAGTAGCCCAGAGGTCGAAGATTCTGCAAAGTGACAGCAAACAGCCCAGAGGTGGAAGAACCTGCTAACTGGGCAGCAAACAAAAGCCTAGAGGTGAAAGATCCTGCTAACTGGACAGCAAACTGTAGCCCAGCGGTCGGAGATCCTGCTAACTAGACAGCACACAGCAGCCCAGAGGTCAAGGATCTTCTAACTGGACAGCAAACAGTAGCCCAGAGGTCGAAGATCCTGCTAATTGGACAGGAAACAGACCAGTGGTCGAAGATCCTGCTAACTGGGCAGCAAAAAGTAGCCCAGAGGTGGAAGATCCTGCTAACTGGACAGCAAACAGTAGACCAGAGGTCGAAGATCCTGTTAATGGACAGCAAACAGTAGACCAGAGGTCGAAGATCCTGCTAACTGGACAGCAAACAATAGCCCAGATTTCAAAGATCCTGCATACTGGACAGCAAATTGTACACAGGTTGAAGATCGTGCTAATTGGAATGCAAACTGTAGACCAGAAGTGAAAGATCCTGCTAAGTAGACAGCAAACAGTAGCATAGAGGGCAGAGATCCTGCTAACTGGACAGCAAACTGTAGATCAGATGTGGAAGATCCTGCTAAGTGAACAGCAAACAGCACAGAGGTGGAAGATCCTGCTAACTGGACAGTAAACTGTAAGATCAGATGTGGAAGATCCTGCTAAGTGAACAGCAAACAGCACAGAGGTGGAAGATCCTGCTAATTGGAATGCAAACTGTAGAACAGAAGTGGAATATCTTGCTAACTGGACAGTAAAAAGTAGATCAGAGGTGAAAGATCCTGCTAACTGGACAGCAAAAAGTAGCCCAGAGATCGAAGATCCTGCTAACTTGACAGTGAACAGTAGCCCAGAGGTCGAAGATCCATCTAACTGGTCAGCAAATCGCCCAGAGGCTGAAGATCCTGCTAATTGGAAAGCACACTGTAGACCAGAAGTCGAAGATCCTGCTAACTGGAGAGCAAACAGTAGCGCAGAGGGCAAAGATCCTGCTAACTGGAAAGCAAACAGCCCAGAGCTGGAAGAAGATCGTGCTAACTGGACAGCAAACTGTTGAAGAGAAGTCTAAGATCCTGCTAACTGGATAGCAAACAGTAGCCCAGCGGTCGAAGATCCTGCTAACTAGACAGCACACAGCAGCCCAGAGGTCGAAGATCTTCTAACTGGACAGCAAACAGTAGCCCAGAGGTCGAAGATCCTGCTAATTGGACAGGAAACAGACCAGTGGTCGAAGATCCTGCTAACTGGGCAGCAAAGAGTAGCCCAGAGGTGGAAGATCCTGCTAACTGGACAGCAAACAGTAGACCAGAGGTCGAAGATCCTGCTAACTGGGCAGCAAACAGTAGCCCAGAGGTCGAAGATCCTGCTAACTGGACAGCAAACAATAGCCCAGATTTCAAAGATCCTGCATACTGGACAGCAAATTGTACACAGGTTGAAGATCGTGCTAATTGGAATGCAAACTGTAGACCAGAAGTGAAAGATCCTGCTAAGTAGACAGCAAACAGTAGCATAGAGGGCAGAGATCCTGCTAACTGGACAGCAAACTGTAGATCAGATGTGGAAGATCCTGCTAAGTGAACAGCAAACAGCACAGAGGTGGAAGATCCTGCTAACTGGACAGTAAACTGTAAGATCAGATGTGGAAGATCCTGCTAAGTGAACAGCAAACAGCACAGAGGTGGAAGATCCTGCTAATTGGAATGCAAACTGTAGAACAGAAGTGGAATATCTTGCTAACTGGACAGTAAAAAGTAGATCAGAGGTGGAAGATCCTGCTAACTGGACAGCAAACAGTAGCCCAGAGATCGAAGATCCTGCTAATTGGACAGGAAACGGACCAGTGGTCGAAGATCCTGCTAACTGGGCAGCAAAGAGTAGCCCAGAGGTGGAAGATCCTGCTAACTGGACAGCAAACAGTAGACCAGAGGTCGAAGATCCTGCTAACTGGACAGCAAACAGTAGACCAGAGGTCGAAGATCCTGCTAACTGGACAGCAAACAGTAGCCCAGAGGTCGAAGATCCTGCTAACTGGACAGCAAACAGTAGACCAGAAGTCGAAGATCCTGCTAACTGGACAGCAAACAGTAGACCAGAGGTCGAAGATCCTGCTAACTGGACAGCAAACAGTAGCCCAGAGGTCGAAGATCCTGCTAACTGGACAGCAAACACTAGCCCAGAGGTCGAAGCTCCTGCGAACTGGACAGCAAACAGACAAGCAGACGAAGATCATGCTAACTGGACAGCAAAGAGCAGCACAGAGGTGGAAGATCCTGCTAACTGGACAGCAAACAGTACAGTAGAAGCCAGAGAGTCGAAGATCCTGCTAACTGGACTGCAAACAGTAAACAGTAGATCCAACTGGACAGCAAACAGTAGACAGATCCTGCTAACTGGACAGCAAACAGTAGCCCAGAGATCGAAGATCCTGCTAACTTGACAGTGAACAGCAGCCCAGAGGTCGAAGATCCTGCTAACTGGACAGCAAACAGCACCAGAGGCTGAAGATCCTGCTAATTGGAAAGCAAACTGTAGACCAGAAGTCGAAGTTCCTGCTAACAGGGCAGCAAACAGTAGCCCAGAGGTAGAAGATCCTGCTAACTGGACAGCAAACAGTAGCTCAGAGGGCGAAGATCCTGCTAACTGGACAGCAAACAGTAGCCCAGAGGTCGAAGATCCTGCTAACTGGACAGCAAACAGTAGCCCAGAGGTCGAAGATCCTGCTAACTGGACAGCAAACAGTAGCCAAGAGGTCGAAGATTCTGCTAACTGAACAGCAAACAGCACAGAGGTAGACGATCCTGTTAACTGGACAGCAAACAGTAGATCAGTGGTGGAGGATCTTGCTAACTGGACAGCAAATAGTAGCCCAGAGGTCGAAGATCCTGCTAACTGGACAGCAAACTGTAGACCAGAAGTGGAAGATCCTGCTAACTGGAGAGCACACAGTAGCCTAGAGGGCATAGATCCTGCTAACTGGACAGCAAACAGTAGCCCAGAGGTCGAAGATCTTGCTAACTGGACAACACACAGTAGATCAGTGGTCGAAGATCCTGCTAACTAGACAGCAAACAGTAGCCCGGAGGTCGAAGATCCTGCTAACTGGACAGCAAACAGTAGCCCAGAGGTCGAAGATCCTGCTAACTGGACAGCAAACAGTAGACCAGAGGTCGAAGATCCTGCTAACTGGACAGCAAACAGTAGACCAGAGGTCGAAGATCCTGCTAACTGGACAGCAAACAATAGCCCAGATTTCAAAGATCCTGCATACTGGACAGCAAATTGTACACAGGTTGAAGATCGTGCTAATTGGAATGCAAACTGTAGACCAGAAGTGAAAGATCCTGCTAAGTAGACAGCAAACAGTAGCATAGAGGGCAGAGATCCTGCTAACTGGACAGCAAACTGTAGATCAGATGTGGAAGATCCTGCTAAGTGAACAGCAAACAGCACAGAGGTGGAAGATCCTGCTAACTGGACAGTAAACTGTAAGATCAGATGTGGAAGATCCTGCTAAGTGAACAGCAAACAGCACAGAGGTGGAAGATCCTGCTAATTGGAATGCAAACTGTAGAACAGAAGTGGAATATCTGCTAACTGGACAGTAAAAAGTAGATCAGAGGTGGAAGATCCTGCTAACTGGACAGCAAACAGTAGCCCAGAGATCGAAGATCCTGCTAACTTGACAGTGAACAGTAGCCCAGAGGTCGAAGATCCATCTAACTGGTCAGCAAATCGCCCAGAGGCTGAAGATCCTGCTAATTGGAAAGCACACTGTAGACCAGAAGTCGAAGATCCTGCTAACTGGAGAGCAAACAGTAGCGCAGAGGGCATAGATCCTGCTAACTGGAAAGCAAACAGCCCAGAGCTGGAAGATCGTGCTAACTGGACAGCAAACTGTTGAAGAGAAGTCTAAGATCCTGCTAACTGAATAGCAAACAGTAGCCCAGCGTTCGAAGATCCTGCTAACTAGACAGCACACAGCAGCCCAGAGGTCGAAGATCTTCTAACTGGACAGCAAACAGTAGCCCAGAGGTCGAAGATCCTGCTAATTGGACAGGAAACAGACCAGTGGTCGAAGATCCTGCTAACTGGGCAGCAAAGAGTAGCCCAGAGGTCGAAGATCCTGCTAACTGGACAGCAAACAGTAGACCAGAGGTCGAAGATCCTGTTAAATGGACAGCAAACAGTAGACCAGAGGTCGAAGATCCTGCTAACTGGACAGCAAACAATAGCCCCAGATTTCAAAGATCCTGCATACTGGACAGCAAATTGTACACAGGTTGAAGATCGTGCTAATTGGAATGCAAACTGTAGACCAGAAGTGAAAGATCCTGCTAAGTAGACAGCAAACAGTAGCATAGAGGGCAGAGATCCTGCTAACTGGACAGCAAACTGTAGATCAGATGTGGAAGATCCTGCTAAGTGAACAGCAAACAGCACAGAGGTGGAAGATCCTGCTAACTGGACAGTAAACTGTAAGATCAGATGTGGAAGATCCTGCTAAGTGAACAGCAAACAGCACAGAGGTGGAAGATCCTGCTAATTGGAATGCAAACTGTAGAACAGAAGTGGAATATCTTGCTAACTGGACAGTAAAAAGTAGATCAGAGGTGGAAGATCCTGCTAACTGGACAGCAAACAGTAGCCCAGAGATCGAAGATCCTGCTAACTTGACAGTGAACAGTAGCCCAGAGGTCGAAGATCCATCTAACTGGTCAGCAAATCGCCCAGAGGCTGAAGATCCTGCTAATTGGAAAGCAAACTGTAGACCAGAAGTCGAAGATCCTGCTAACTGGAGAGCAAACAGTAGCGCAGAGGGCAAAGATCCTGCTAACTGGAAAGCAAACAGCCCAGAGGTGGAAGATCCTGCTAACTGGACAGCAAACAGTAGACCAGAGGTCGAAGATCCTGCTAACTGGACAGCAAACAGTAGCCCAGCGGTCGAAGATCCTGCTAACTAGACAGCAAACAGTAGCCCAGAGGTCGAAGATCTTCTAACTGGACAGCAAACAGTAGCCCAGAGGTCGAAGATCCTGCTAATTGGACAGCAAACAGTAGACCAGAGGTCGAAGATCCTGCTAACTTGACAGCAAACAGTAGCCCAGAGGTCGAAGATCCTGCTAACTGGACAGCAAACAGTAGAACAGCGGTCGAAGATCCTGCTAACTGGACAGCAAACAGTAGCCCAGAGGTCGAAGATCCTGCTAAGTGAACAGCAAACAGTAGCCCAGAGGTGGAAGATCCTGCTAACTGGATAGTAAACAGTAGACCAGAGGTCGAAGATCCTGCTAAATGAACAGCAAACAGTAGCGCAACAGAGTCGGAAAGATCCTGCTAACTGGACAGCAAAACAGTAGATCAGAGGTCCCAAACAGTAGCCCAGAGGGAAGATCCTGCTAACTGGACTGCAAACAGTAGTCCAGAGGTCTAAGATCCTGCTAACTGGACAGCAACAAGTAGCCCAGAGGTCGAAGATCCTGCTAACTGGACAGCAAACAGTAGCCCAGCGGTCGAAGATCCTGCTAACTGGACAGCAAACAGTAGCCCAGAGGTCGAAGATCCTGCTAAATGGACAGCAAACAATAGCATAGCCCAGAGGTTGAAGATCCTGCTAACTGGACAGCAAACAGTAGCCTAGAGGTCGAAGATCCTGCTAACTGGACAGCAAACAGTAGCCCAGAGGTCGAAGATCCTGCTAACTGGACAGCAAACAGTAGCCCAGAGGTCGAAGATCCTGCTAACTGGACAGCAAACAGTAGCCCAGAGATCGAAGATCCTGCTAACTGGACAGCAAATTGTACACAGGTTGAAGATCCTGCTAACTGGACAGCAAACTGTAGACCAGAATTGAAAGTTCCTGCTAACTTGTTAGCAAACAGTAGCCTAGAGGTCGAAGATCCTGCTAACTGGACAGCAAACAGTAGCCCAGAAGTCGAAGATTCTGCTAACTGGACAGCAAACAGTAGCACAGAGGTCGATGATCATGTTATCTGGACAGCAACTGTAGATCAGAGGTCGAAGATCCTGTTAACTGGACAGAAAACAGTAGCACAGAGGTCGAAGATCCTGCTAACTGGACAGCAAACAGTAGCACCGATGTCGAAGTTCATGCTAACTGGATAGCAAACAGTAGTCAAGAGGTCGAAGATCCTGCTAACTGGACAGCAAACAATGGCCCAGAGGTCGAAGATCCTGCTAACTGGACAGCAAAAAGTAGCACAGACGTAGAAGATCCTGCTAACTGGACAGCAAACAGTAGCCCAGAGGTCGAAGATCCTGCTAACTGGACAGCAAACAGTAGCCCAGAAGTCGAAGATCCTGCTAACTGGACAGCAAACAGTAGCCCAGAGGTCGAAGATCCTGCTAACTGGACAGCAAACAGTAGAACAGAGGTCGAAGATCCTGTTAACTGGACAGCAAACAGTAGACCAGAGGTCAAAGATCCTGCTAACTGGACAGCACACAGTAGCCCAGAGGTAAAAGATCCTGCTAACTGGACCGCAAACAGTAGCCCAGAGGTCAAAGATCCTGCTAACTGGAGAGCAAACAGTAGCGCAGAGGGCATAGATCCTGCTAACTGGACAGCAAACTGTAGACCAGAGGTCGAAGATCCTGCTAACTTGACAGCAAACAGTAGCCCAGAGGTCGAAGATCCTGCTAACTGGACAGCAAACACTAGCCCAGAGGTCGAAGATCCTGCTAACTGGACAGCAAACAGCAGCCCAGAGGTCGAAGATCCTGCTAACTGGACAGCAAACAGTAGACCAGAGGTCGAAGATCCTGTTAAATGGACAGCAAACAGTAGACCAGAGGTCGAAGATCCTGCTAACTGGACAGCAAACAATAGCCCAGAGGTCGAAGATCCTGCTAACTGGACAGCAAATTGTACACAGGTTGAAGATCGTGCTAATTGGAATGCAAACTGTAGACCAGAAGTGAAAGATCCTGCTAAGTAGACAGCAAACAGTAGCCCAGAGGTCGAAGATCCTGCTAATTGGACAGCAAACAGTAGACCAGAGGTCGAAGATCCTGCTAAGTGAACAGCAAACAGCACAGAGGTGGAAGATCCTGCTAAGTGAACAGCAAACAGCACAGAGGTGGAAGATCCTGCTAAGTGAACAGCAAACAGCACAGAGGTGGAAGATCCTGCTAATTGGAATGCAAACTGTAGAACAGAAGTGAAAGATCCTGCTAAGTAGACAGCAAACAGTAGATCAGAGGTCGAAGATCCTGCTAACTGGACAGCAAACAGTAGCCCAGAGATCGAAGATCCTGCTACCTGGACAGCAAACAATAGCCGAGAGGTTAAAGATCCTGATTACTGGACAGGAAACAGCAAAGAGGTGGAAGATCCTGCTAACTGGACAGCAAACTGTAGACCAGAAGTCGACGATCCTGCTAACTGGACAGCAAACAGTAGCCCAGAGGTCAAATATCCTGCTACCTGGACAGCAAACAGTAGCCCAGAGGTCGAAAATTCTGCTAACTGGACAGCAAACAGTAGAGAAGTGGACGAAGATTCTGTTAACTAAACAGCAACCAGTAGACCAGATGTCGAAGATCCTGCTAACTGGACTGCAAACAATATTCCAGAGGTCAAAGATCCTGCTAACTGGACAGCAAACAGTAGCCCAGAGGTCGAAGATCCTGCTAATTAGACAGCAAACAGTAGACACGAGGTCGATGATCCTGCTAACTGGACAGCAAACAGTAGACCAGATGTCGAAGATCCTGCTAACTGGACTGCAAACAGTAGCACAAAGGTCATAGGTCCTGCTAACTGGACTTAAAACAGTAGCCCAGAAGTGGAAGACCCTGCTAACTGGACAGCAAACCGTAGCCCAGAGGTCGAAGATCCTGTTAACTGGAAAGCAAACAGTAGACTAGAGGTCGACGATTCTGTTAACTGGACAGCAAACAGTAGCCCAGAAGTCAAAGATCCTGCCTGCTAAACTAGCCCAGAGGAAGATCCTGCAGCAAACAGTAGCCCAGAGGTCGAAGATCCTGCTAACTGGACAGCAAACAGTAGCCAGAGGTCGAAGATCCTGCTAACTGGACAGCAAACAGTAGCCAGAGGTCGAAGATCCTGCTAACTGGACAGCAAACAGTAGCCCAGAGGTCGAAGATCCTGCTAACTGGACAGCAAAACAGTAGCCCAGAGGTCGAAGATCCTGCTAACTGGACAGCAAACAGTAGCCCAGAGGTCGAAGATCCTGCTAACTGGACAGCAAACAGTAGCCCAGAGGTCGAAGATCCTGCTAACTGGACAGCAAACAGTAGACCAGAGGTGAAGATCCTGCTAACTGGACAGCAAACAGTAGCCCAGAGGTCGAAGATCCTGCTAACTGGACAGCAAACAGTAGCCCAGAGGTCGAAGATCCTGCTAACTGGACAGCAAACAGTAGAGTCAGATCCTGTCGAAGATCATGCTAACTGGACAGCAAACAGTAGCCTAGAGGTTGATGATTCTGCTAACTGGGTAGCAAATAGTAGCCCAGAGGTAGAAGATCCTGATAACTGGACTGCAAACATTAGCACGGATATCTAAGATCCTGCATACTGGACAGCAAACAGTAGACAGAGGTCGACGATCCTTCTAACTGGACATCAAACAGTAGCCCAGAGGTCAAAAATCCTGCTAACTGGACAGCAAACAGTAGCCCAGATTTTGATGATTCTGCTAACTGGACAGCAAACAGTAGCCCAGATTTGAAGATCCTGCTAACTGGACAGCAAACAGTAATCCAGAGGTGGAAGATCCTGCTAACTGGACAGCAAACAGTAGACCAGAGGTCGAAGATCCTGTTAACTGGACAGCAAACAGTAGACCAGAGGTGGAAGATCCTGCTAACTGGACAGCAAACAGTAGCCCAGAGGTCGAAAATATTGCAAAGTGAACATCACAGATGTGGGAGATCCTGCTAACTGGACAGCAAACAGTAGCCCAGAGGTAGAAGATCCTGCTAACTGGACAGCAAACAGTAGCCCAGAGGTCGAAGATCTTCCTAAATGAACAGCAAACAGTAGCCAAGAGGTGGAAAATTCTGCTAACTGGACAGCAAACAGTAGCCCAGAGGTCAAAGGTCCTAATAACTGGACAGCAAACAGTAGACCAGGTCGAAGATCCTGTTAACTGGGCAGCAAACAGTAGACCATAGGTTGAAGATCCTTCTAACTGGACAGCAAACAGTAGCCCAGAGGTCAAAGATCCTGCTAACTGGAAAGCAAACAGTAGCCCAGAAGTGGAAGATCCTGCTAACTGGACAGCAAGCAATAGCCCAGAGGTCGAAGATCCTGCTAACTGGACAGCAAACAGTAGCCCAGCGCTCGAAGTTACTGCTAACTGGACAGCAAACAGTAGCACAGAAGTCGAAGATCCTGCTAACTGGACAAATAACAGTAGCCCAGCGGTCGAAGATCCTGCTAACTGGACTGCAAACAGTAGCCGAGAGGTCGTTAATCCTGCTAACTGGAGAGCAAACAGTAGCCCAGAGGTCGAAGATCCTGCTAACTGGACAGCAAACAGTAGCCCGGAGGTCTAAGATCCTGCATACTGGACAGCAAACAGTAGCCCAGAAGTCGAAGATCCTGCTAACTGGACAGCAAACAGTAGCCCAGAGGTCAAAGATCCTGCTAACTGGACAGCAAACAGTAGCCCAGATATCGAAGATCCTGCTAACTGGACAGCAAACAGTAGCCCAGAGGTCGAAGATCCTGCTAACTGGACAGTAAACAGTAGCCCAGAGGTCGAAGATCCTGCTAACTGGACAGCAAACAGTAGCCCAGAGGTCGAAGATTCTGCTAACTGGACAGCAAACAGTATCCCAGAGGTGGAAGATTCTGCTAAAAGAAACAGCAAACAGTAGACCAGAGGTCGAAGATCCTGTTAACTGGACAGCAAACAGTAAACCAGAGGTCGGAGATCCTGCTAACTGGACAGCGAGCAGTAGCCCAGAGGTCGAAGGTCCTGCTAACTGGACAGCAAACAGTAGACCAGAGGTCGAAGATCCTGCTAACTGGACAGCAAACAGTAGACCAAAGTTCGAAGATCCTGTTTACTGGACAGCAAACAGTAGACCAGAGGTCGAAGATACTTCTTACTGTACAGCAAACAGTAGCTCAGAGGTAAAAGATTCTGCTAACTGGACAGCAAACAGTAGCCCAGAAGCGGAAGATCCAGCTAACTGGACAGCAAACAGTAGCCCAACGGTCGAAGATCCTGCTAACTGAACAGCAAACAGTAGACCAGAGGTCAAAAATCCTGCTAACTGGACAGCAAACATTAGCCCAAAGATCTAAGATCCTGCATACTGGACAGCAAACAGTAGATCAGAGGTCGAAGATCCTGCTAACTGGACAGCAAACAGTAGCCCAGAGGTCGAAGATCCTGCTAACTGGACAGCAAACATTAGCCCAAAGATCTAAGATCCTGCATACTGGACAGCAAACAGTAGATCAGAGGTCGAAGATCCTGCTAACTGGACAGCAAACAGTAGCCCAGATGTCGAAGATTCAGCAAACTGGACAGCAATCAGTAGCCCAGAGGTCGAAGATCCTGCTAACTGGACAGCAAACAGTAGCCCCGTGGTCGAAGATCCTGCTAACTGGACAGCAAACAGTAGCCCATAGGTCGAAGATTCTGCTAACTGGACAGCAAACAGTAGCCCAGAGGTCGAAGATCCTGATAACTGGACAGCAAACAGTTGCCCAGAGGTCGAAGATCCTGCTAACTGGACAGCAAACAGTAGCCCAGAGGTCTAAGATCCTGCATACTGGACAGCACACAGTAGCCAAGAGGTCGAAGATCGTGCTAATTGGACAGCAAACAGTAACCAAGAGGTGGAAGGTCCTGCTAACTGGACAGCAAACAGTAGCCCAGAGGTTGAAGGTCCTGCTAACTGGACAGCAAACAGTAGCTCAGAGGTCGAAGATCCTGCTAACTAGACAGCAAACAGTAGCTAAGATGTCGAAGATCCTGCTAACTGGACAGCAAACAGTAGCCCAGAGGTCGAAGATCCTGCTAACTGGACAGCAACCATAAACCCAGAGGTCGAATATCCTGCTAAATTTACAGCAAACAGTGGTCCAGAGGTCGAAGATCCTGCTAACTGGACAGCAAACAGTTGCCCGGTGGTCAAAGATCCTGTATACTGGACGGCAAACAGTAGCCCAGAGGTCGAAGATCCTTCTAACTGTACAGCGAACAGTAGCCCAGAGGTCAAAGGTCCTAATAACAGACAGCAAACAGTAGACCAGAGGTCGAAGATCCTGCTAACTGGACAGCAAACATTAGCCCAGAGGTCAAAGATTCTTCTAACTGGACAGCAAATAGTAGCCCAGAGGTCGAAGATCCTGCTAACTGGACAGCAAACAGTAGCCTAGAGGTCAAAGATCCTGCTAACTGGACAGCAAACATAAGCCCAGAGGTGGAATATCCTGCATACTGGACAGCAAACAGTAGCCCAAAGGTCAAAGATCATGCTAATTGGACAGCAACCAATAGCTCAGAATTCGAAGATCCTGCAAACTGGACAGTAAACCGTAGCCCAGAGGTCGAAGATCCTGCTAACTAAACAGCAAACAGTAGCCCAGACGTCGAAGATTCTGCTAGCTGGACAGCAAACGGTAGCCCAGAGGTCGAAGATCCTGCTAACTGGTCAGCAAACATTAGCCCAGAGGTGGAAGATCCTGCTAACTGGACAGCAAACAGTAGCCCAGAGGTGGAAGATCCTGCTAACTGGACAGCAACTAATAACCCAGATGTCGAAGATCCTGCTAACTGGACAGCAAACAGTGGCCCAGAGGTCGAAGATCCTGCTAACTGGTCAGCAAACAGTATCCCATATGTCGAATATCCTGCAAACTGGACAGCAAACTGTGGCCCAGAGGTCGAAGATCCTGCTAACTGGACAGCAACCAGTAGCCCAGAGGTGGAAGATCCTGCTAACTGGACAGCAAACAGTAGCCCAGATGTCGAAGATCCTGCTAACTGGACAGCAAACAGTAGCCCAGAGGTCGAAGATTCTGCTAACTGGACAGCAAACAGTAGCCCAGTGGTGGAAGATCATGCTAACTAGACAGCAAACAGAAGCCCAGATGTCAAGGATCCTGCTAACTGCACAGCAAACAGTAGCCCAGAGGTCTAAGATCCTGCATACTGGACAGCAAACAGTAGCCCAGAGGTCGAAGATCCTTCTAACTAGACAGCAAATAGTAGCCCAGAAGTCGAAGATTCTGCTAACTGGACAGCAAACAGTAGCCCAGAGGTCGAAGATCCTGATAACTGGACAGCAAACAGTAGCCCAGAGGTCGAAGATCCTGCTAACTGGACAGCAAACAGTAGCCCAGAGGTCGAAGATCCTGCTAACTGGACAGCGAAAAGTAGCCCAGAGGTCCACGATAATGCTAACTGGACAGCAAACTGTATCCCAGAGGTCGAAAATCCTGCTAACTGGACAGCAAACAGTAGCCCAGAGGTCGAAGATCCTGCTAACTGGACAGCAAACAGTAGCCCAGTGGTAGAAGATCCTGCTAACTGGACAGAAAACAGTAGTCCAGATGTCGAAGATCCTGCTAACTGGACAGCAAACAGTAGCCCAGAGGTCGAAGATCCTGCTAACTGGACAGCAAACAGTAGCCCCGAGGTGGAAGATCCTGCTAACTGGACAGCAAACAGTAGCGCAGAGGTCAAAGATCCCGCTAACTGGACAGCAAACAGTAGCCCAGAGGTCGAACATCCTGCTAACTGGACAGCAAACAGTAGCCCAGATGTCGAAGATCCTGCTAACTGGACAGCAAACAGTAGACCAGAGGTCGAAGATCCTGCTAACTGGACAGCAAACAGTAGCCCAGAGGTGGAAGGTCCTGCTAACTGGACAGCAAACAGTAGCTCAGAGGTCGAAGATCCTGCTAAGTTAACAGCAAATTGTAGACCAGAAGTGGAAGATCCTGCAAACTGGACAGAAAACAGTAGCCAAGAGGGCGAAGATCCTGCTAGCTGGACAGCAAACAGTTGCCCAGAGGTCGAAGATCATGTTAACTGGACAGCAAACAGTAGCCCAGAAGTAGAAGATCCTGCTAACTGGACAGAAAACAGTAGCCAAGAAGTGGAAGATCCTGCTAACTGGACAGCAAACAGTAGCCTTGTGGTCAAAGGTCCTGGAAACTGGATAGCAAACAGTAGATCAGAGGTCGAAGATCATGTTCACTGGACAGCAAACAGTAGCCCAGAGGTCAAAGATTCTGCTAACTGAACAGCAAGCAGCCAAGAGGTCGAAGATCCTGCTAACTGGACAGCAAACAGTAGCCCAGAGGTCGAAGATCCTGCTAACTGGACAGCAAACAGTAGCCCAGAGGTCGAAGATCCTGTTAACTGGACAGCAAACAGTAGATCGGAGGTCGAAGATCCTGTTAACTGGACAGCAAACAGTAGACCATAGGTCGAAGATCCTGCTAACTGGACAGCAAACAGTAGAGAGGTAGAAGATCCTGCTAGCAAACAGTAGCCCAGAGGTCGAAGATCCTGCTAACTGGACAGCAAACAGTAGCACAGAGGTCAAAGATCCTGCTAACTGACAGCAAACAGTAGCCCAGAGGTGAAAGATCCTGCTAACTGGACTGCAAACAGTAGCACAGATGTCAAAGGTCATGCTAACTGGACAGCAAACAGTAGCCCAGAGGTCGAAGATCCTGCTAACTGGACAGCAAAAAGTAGCCCAGAGGTCGAAGATCCTGCTAACTGGACAGCAAACAGTAGCACAGAGGTGGAAGATCCTGCTAACTGGACAGCAAACAGTAGCCCAGAGGTCGAAGATCCTGCTAACTGGACAGCAAACAGTAGCCCAGAGGTGGAAGATCCTGCTAACTGGACAGCAAACAGTAGCCCAGAGGTCGAAGATCCTGCTAACTGGACAGCAAACAGTAGCACAGATGTCAAAGATCATGCTAACTGGATAGCAAACAGTAGTCAAGAGGTGGAAGATCCTGCTAACTGGACAGCAAACAGTAGCCCAGATGTCGAAGATTCAGCAAACTGGACAGCAAACAGTAGCCCAGTGGTGGAAGATCCTGCTAACTGGACAGCAAACAGTAGCCCAGAGGTCAAAAATCCTGCTAACTGGACAGCAAACAGTAGCCCAGAGGTCGAAGATCCTGCTAACTGGACAGCAAACAGTAGCCCAGAGGTCGAAGATCCTTCTAACTGGACAGCAAACAGTAGCCCAGAGGTAGAAGATCCTGCTAACTGGACAGCAAAGAGTAGTCCAGATGTCGACGATTCACCAAACTGGACGGCAAACAGTAGCCCAGTGGTGGAGGATCCTGCTAAAGGAACAGCAAACAGTATCCCAGAGGTACAAAATACTGCTAACTGGACAGCAAAAATTAGCCCGGAGATCTAAGATCTTGCATACTGGACAGCAACCAGTAGATCAGAGGTCGAAGATCCTGCTAACTGGACAGCAAACAGTAGCCCAGAGTTGGAAGATCCTGCTAACTGGACTGCAAACATTAGCCCGGAGTTCTAAGATCCTGTATACTGGACAGCAAACAGTAGATCAGAGGTCGAAGATCCTTCTAACTGGACAGCAAACAGTAGCCCAGAGGTCGATGATCCTGCTAACTGGACAGCAAACAGTAACCCAGAGGTCGAAGATCCTGCTAACTGGACAGCAAACAGTAGCACAGATGCCGAAGATTCTGCTAACTGGACAGCAAACAGTAGCACAGATGTCGAAGATCATGCTAACTGGATAGCAAACAGTAGTCAAGAGGTGGAAGATCCTGCTAACTGGACAGCAAATCAGTAGCCCAGTGGTGGAAGATCCTGCTAGCTGGAATGCAAACTGTGGCCCAGAGGTCGAAGATCCTGCTAACAGGACAGCAAAAAGTAGCTCAGATGTCGACGATTCACCAAACTGGACAGCAAACAGTAGCCCAGTGGTGGAAGATCCTGCAAAGTGAACAGCAAACAGTAGCCCAGAGGTACAAAATACTGCTAACTGGACAGCAAACATTAGCCCAGAGGTGGAAGATCCTGCTAACTGGACAGCAAACAGTAGCCCAGAGGTCGAAGATCCTGCTAACTGGACAGCAAACAGTAGCCCAGATGTCAAAGATTCAGCAAACTGGACAGCAAACAGTTGCCCAGTGGTTGAAGATCCTGCTATCTGGACAGCAAACAGTAGCCCAGCGGTCGAAGATTCTGCTACGTGAACAGCAAACAGCACAGAGGGGGAAGATCCTGCTAAGTAGACAGTAAACAGTAGATCAGAGGTGGAAGATCCTGCTAACTGGACAGCAAACAGTAGCCCATAGGTCAAAAGTCCTCCTAACTAGACAGCATACAGTAGCCCAGAAGTAAAAGATCCTGCTAACTGGACAGCAAACAGTAGCCCAGAGGTCGAAGATCATGTTAACTGGACAGCAAACATTAGCACAGACGTCAAAGATCCTGCTAACTGGACAGCAAACAGTAGATCAGAGGTCGAAGATCCTGTATACTGGACAGCAAACAGTAGCCCAGAAGTAGAAGATCCTCCTAACTGGACAGCAATTAGTAGCCCAGATATCGAACATCCTGCTAACTGGACAGCAAACAGTAGCACAGAGGTCGAAGATCCTGATAAAAGAACATCAAAAAGTAGCCCAGAGGAAGACGATCCTGTTAACTGGACAGCAAACAGTAGACAAGAGGTCGAAGATCCTGTTAACTGGACATCAAACAGTAGACTAGGGGTCGACGTTCTTGTTATCTGGACAGCAAACAGTAGACCAGAGGTTGAAGATCCTGTTAACTGGACAGAAAACAGTAGACCAGAGGTGGAAGATCCTGCTAACTAGAGTGCAAACAGTAACCCAGAGGTCAAAGATCGTGCTAAATTTACAGCAAACATTAGTCCAGAGGTCGAGGATCGTGCTAAATTTACAGCAAACAGTAGTCTAGAGGTCGAAGATCCTGCTAACTGGACAGCAAACAGTAGCCCAGAGGTCGAAGATCCTGCTAACTAGACAGCAAACAGTAGCCGCGAGGTCGAAGTTCCTGATAACTGGAAAGCAAACAGTAGCCCAGATGTCGAAGATGCTGCTAACTTGACAGGAACCTGCAGACAAAAGGTGGAAGATCCTGCTAACAACTGGACAGCAAACAGTAGCCCAGAGGTCGAAGATCGTGTTAACTGGACATCAAACAGTAGCATAGAGGTCTAAGATCCTGTTATCTGGACAGCAAGCTGTAGATCAGAGGTCGAAGATCCTGCTAACTGGACAGCAAACAGTAGTCTAGAGGTCGAAGATTCTGCTAACAACTGGACAGCAAACCGTAGCCCAGACGTCGAAGATTCAGCAAACTGGACAGCAAACAGTTGCCCAGTGGTGGATGATCCTGCTAACTGGACAGCAAACAGTAACCCAGAGGTGGAAGATCCTGCTAACTGGACAGCAAACAGTAAACCGGAGGTCGAAGATCCTGTATACTGGACAGCAAACAGTAGCCCAGAGGTAGAAGATCCTGCTAACTGGACAGCAAATAGTAGCCCAGAGGAAGACGATCCTGCTACCTGGACAGCAAACAGCAGCCAAGAGGTAGAAGATCCTGCTAACTGGACAGCTAATAGTAGCCCAGAGGAAGACGATCCTGCTAACTGGACAGCAAACAGTAGACAAGAGGTCGAAGATCCTGCTAACTGGACAGCAAACAGTATCTCAGAGGTCAAAATCACTGCTAACTGGACTGCAAACATTAGCCCGGAGATCTAAGATCCTGTATACTGGACAGCAAACAGTAGATCAGAGGTCGAAGATCCTTCTAACTGGACAGCAAACAGTAGCCCAGAGGTAGAAGATCCTGCTAACTGGACAGCAAACAGTAGCCCAGATGTCGAAGATCCTGTTAACTGGACAGCAAACAGAAGCCCAGAGGTCGAAGATCCTGCTAACTGGACAGTAAAGAGTAGCCCCGTGGTCGAAGATCCTGCTAACTGGACAGCAAACAGTAGCCCAGAGGTCGAAGATTCTGCTAACAACTGGACAGCAAACCGTAGCCCAGACGTCGAAGATCCTGATAAAAGAAACTCAAAAAGTAGCCAAGAGGTGGAAGATCCTGCTAACTGGACAGCAAACAGTAAACCGGAGGTCGAAGATCCTGTATACTGGACAGCAAACAGCAGCCCAGAGGTCGAAGATCCTGTTAACTGGACAGAAAACAGTAGACCACCGGTGGAAGATCCTGCTAACGGGACAGCAAACAGTAGCCCAGAGGTCGATGATCCTGCTAACTGGACAGCAAACAGTAGCACAGATGCCGAAGATCCTGCTAACTGGAATGCAAACTGTGGCCCAGAGGTCGAAGATCCTGCTAACATGACAGCAAAGAGTAGTCCAGATGTCGACGATTCAGCAAACTGGACAGCAAACAGTAGCCCAGTGGTGGAAGATCCTGCTAAGTGAACAGCAAACAGTAGCCCAGAGGTACAAAATACTGCTAACTGGACAGCAAACATTAGCCCGGAGATCTAAGATCTTGCATACTGTACAGCAAACAGTAGATCAGAGGTCGAAGATCCTGCTAACTGGACAGCAAACAGTAGCCCAGAGTTGGAAGATCCTGCTAACTGGACTGCAAACATTAGCACGGAGTTCTAAGATCCTGTATACTGGACAGCAAACAGTAGATCAGAGGTCGAAGATCCTTCTAACTGGACAGCAAACAGTAGCCCAGATGTCGAAGATCCTGTTAACTGGACAGCAAACAGTAGCCCAGAGGTCGAAGATCCTGCTAACTGGACAGTAAAGAGTAGCCCCGTGGTCGAAGATCCTGCTAACTGGACAGCAAACAGTAGCCCAGAGGTCGAAGATTCTGCTAACAACTGGACAGCAAACCGTAGCCCAGACGTCGAAGATCCTGATAAAAGAACATCAAAAAGTAGCCAAGAGGTGGACGATCCTGCTAACTGGACAGCTAATAGTAGCCCAGAGGAAGACGATCCTGCTAACTGGACAGCAAACAGTAGACAAGAGGTCGAAGATCCTGTTAACAGGACAGCAAACAGTAGACTAGGGGTCGACGTTCTTGTTAACTGGACAGCACACAGTAACCCAGAGGTTGAAGATCCTGTTAAATGGACAGAAAACAGTAGACCAGAGGTGGAAGATCCTGCTAACTAGACAGAAAACAGTAACCCAGAGGTCCAAGATCGTGCTAAATTTACAGCAAACATTAGTCCAGAAGTCGAGGATCGTGCTAAATTTACAGCAAACAGTAGTCTAGAGGTCGAAGATCCTGCTAACTGGACAGCAAACAGTAGCCCAGAGGTAGAAGATCCTGCTAACTGGATAGCAAACAGTAGCTTAGAGGTAGAAGATCCTGCTAACTAGACAGCAAACAATAGCCGCGAGGTCGAAGTTCCTGATAACTGGAAAGCAAACAGTAGCCCAGAGGTCGATGATCCTGCTAACTGGACAGCAAACAGTAACCCAGAGGTCGAAGATCCTGCTAACTGGACAACAAAAAGTAGCACAGATGCCGAAGATTCTGCTAACTGGACAGCAATTAGTAGCGCAGATGTCGAAGATCATGCTAACTGGATAGCAAACAGTAGTCAAGAGGTGGAACATCCTGCTAACTGGACAGCAAATCAGTAGCCCAGTGGTGGAAGATCCTGCTAACTGGAATGCGAACTGTGGCCCAGAGGTCGAAGATCCTGCTAACAGGACAGCAAAGAGTAGCTCAGATGTCGACGATTCAGCAAACTGGACAGCAAACAGTAGCCCAGTGGTCGAAGATCCTGCAAAGGGAACAGCAAACAGTAGCCCAGAGGTACAAAATACTGCTAACTGGACAGCAAACATTAGCCCAGAGGTGGAAGATCCTGCTAACTGGACAGCAAACAGTAGTCCAGAGGTCGAAGATCCTGCTAACTGGACAGCAAACAGTAGCCCAGAGGTAGAAGATCCTGCTAACTGGACAGCAAACAGTAGCCCAGATGTCGAAGATCCTGTTAACTGGACAGCAAACAGTAGTCCAGAGGTCGAAGATCCTGCTAACTGGACAGTAAAGAGTAGCCCCGTGGTCGAAGATCCTGCTAAACAGCAAACAGTAGCCCAGAGGTCGAAGATCCTGCTAACTGGACAGCAAAGAGTAGCACAGACGTAAAAGTTCATGCTAACTGGATAGCAATCAGTAGTCAAGAGGTGGAAGATCCTGCTAACTGGACAGCAAACAGTATCCCAGAGATCAAAAATACTGCTAACTGGACTGCAAACATTAGCCCGGAGATCTAAGATCCTGTATACTGGACAGCAAACAGTAGCCCAGAAGTAGAAGATCCTCCTAACTGGACAGCAATTAGTAGCCCAGATATCGAACATCCTGCTAACTGGACAGCAAACAGTAGCACAGAGGTCGAAGATCCTGATAAAAGAACATCAAAAAGTAGCCCAGAGGAAGACGATCCTGTTAACTGGACAGCAAACAGTAGACAAGAGGTCGAAGATCCTGTTAACTGGACAGCAAACAGTATCCCAGAGATCAAAAATACTGCTAACTGGACAGCAAACAGTAGCCCAGAGGTCGAAGATCCTGTTAACTGGACAGCAAACAGTAGACCAGAGGTCGAAGATCCTGCTAACTGGACAGCAAACAGTAGCCCAGAGGTCAAAGATCCTGCTAAATGGACAGCAAACAGTAGCCCAGAGGTCGAAGATCCTGCTAACTGGACAGCAAACAGTAGCCCAGAGGTCGAAGATCCTGCTAACTGGACAGCAAACAGTAGCCCAGAGGTCGAAGATCTTGCTAACTGGACAGCAAACAGTAGCCCAGAGGTCGAAGATCCTGATAACTGGACAGCAAACAGTAGCCCAGAGGTCGAAGATCCTGCTACCTGGACAGCAAACAGTAGACCAAAGGTGCAAGATCCTGCTAACAACTGGACAGCAAACAGTAGACAAGAGGTCGAAGATCCTGTTAACTGGACAGCAAACAGTAGACCAGAGGTCGAAGATCCTGCTAACTGGACAGCAAACAGTAGCCCAGAGGTCGAAGATCCTGCTAACTGGACAGCAAACAGTAGTCCAGAGGTCGAAGATTCTGCTAACAACTGGACAGCAAACCGTAGCCCAGATGCAGAAGATTCTGCTAACTGGACAGCAAAAAAGTAGCCAAGAGGTGAAGATCCTGCTAAAGATGGACAGCAAACAGTAGCCCGAGAGTCGAAGATCCTGCTAACTGGACAGCAAACAGTAGCCCAGAGGTCGAAGATCCTGCTAACTGGACAGCAAACAGTAGCACAGCGGTCGAAGATCCTGCTAACTGGACTGCAAACAGTAGCCCAGAGGTCGAAGATATTGTTAACTAGACAGCAAACAGTAGCTCATTGCTCGAAGATCCTGCTAAGTGGACAGCAAACAGTCCAGATGTCGAAGATCCTGCTAACTGGATAGCAAACAGTAGCCCAGAGGTAAAAGATCCTGGTAACTGGACAGCAAACAGTAGACCAGAGGTCGAAGATCCTGTAAACTGGACAGCAAACTGAAGCCCAGAGGTCGAAGATCCTGTTAGCTGGACAGCAAACGGGTGCCCAGATGTCAAAGATCCTGCTAACTGGACAGCAAACAGTAGCCCAGAGGTCAAAGATCCTGCTATCTGGACAGCAAACTGTAGCCCAGAGGTCAAAGATCCTGCTAACTGGACAGCAAAAAGTAGCCCCGAGGTCGAAGATCCTGCTAACTGGTCAGCAACCGGTAGCCTAGACGTCGACGATCCTCCTAACTGGACAGGAAACCGTAGCTCAGAGGTCGAAGATCCTGCTAAAAGAAACAGCAAAAAGTAGCCAGAGGTGGTCGAAGAAGATCCTGCTAACTGGACAGCAAACAGTAGCCCAGAGAGGTCGAAGATCCTGCTAACTGGACAGCAAACAGTAGCCCAGAGGTCGAAGATCCTGCTAACTGGACAGCAAACAGTAGCCCAGAGGTCGAAAGATCCTGCTAACTGTACAGCAAACAGTAGCCCAGAGGTCGAAGATCCTGCTAACTGGACAGCAAACAGTAGCCCAGAGGTCGAAGATCCTGCTAACTGGACAGCAAACAGTAGCCCAGAGGTCGAAGGTCCTGCTAACTGGACAGCAAACAAAAGACAAGAGGTCGAAGATCCTGTTAATTGGACAGCAAACAATAGCCTAGAGGTCGAAGATCCTGCTAACTGGACAGCAAACTGTAGACCAGAGGTCGAAGATCTTGATAACTGGACAGCAAACAGTAGACCAGAGGTCGAAGATCTTGATAACTGGACAGCAAACAAAAGCCCAGCAGTGGAAGATCGTGCTAACTGGACACCAAACAGTAGCCCAGCGGTCGAAGATCCTGTTAAATGGACAGCAAACGGGTGCCCAGAGGTCGAAGCTCCTGCAAACTGGACAGCAAACTATAGCCCAGAGGTCAAAGATCCTGCTAACTGGACAGCAAACAGTAGTCCAGAGGTCGAAGATCCTGCTAACTGGACAGCAAACAGTAGCCCAGAGGTCGAAGATCCTGCTAACTGGACAGCAAACAGTAGGCCAGAGTTGGAAGTTCCTGCTAACTGGACAGCAAACAGTAGCCCAGAGGTGGAAGATCCTGCTAACTGGACAGCAAACAGTAGCCAAGAGGTCGAAGATCCTGCTAACTGGACAGCAAACAGTAGCCCAGAGGTCGAAGATCCTTGTAACTGGACAGCAAACCGTAGACCAGAGGTCGAAGATCCCGATAACTGGACAGCAAACAGTAGCCCAGAGGTGAAGATCCTGCTAAAGGACAGCAAAACAGTAGTCCAGAGGTCGAAGATCCTGCTAACTGGACAGCAAACAGGGTCCCAGAGGTCGAAGATTCTCTAACTGGACAGCAAACAGTAGTCCAGAGGTCGAAGATTCTGCTAACTGAACAGCAAACAGTCCAGAGGTGGAAGATTCTGCTAACTGGACAGCAAACAGTAGCCCAGAGATGGAAGATCATGCTAACTGGACAGCAAACCGTAGCCCAGAGGTCAAAGGTACTGGTAACTGGACAGCAAACCGTAGACCAGAGGTCGAAGATCCTGCTAACTGGACAGCACACAGTAGCCCAAAGGTCAAAGGTCCTGCTAACTGGACAGCAAACAGTGGCCAAGAAATTGAAAATCCTGATAACTGGAACGCAAACAGTAGCCCAGCGGTCAAAGATCCTGCTAACTGGAACAGCAAAAGTAGCCCATAGGTCGAAGATCCTGTTAACTGCACAGAAAACTGTAGACCAGAGGTGGAACATTCTGCTAACTGGACAGTAAACTGTAGCCCAGAGGTCGGCGATCCTGCTAACTGGACAGCAAACAGTAGCCCAGATGTCGAAGATCCTGCTAACTGGACAGCAAAAAGTACCCCAGAGGTCAAAGATCCTGCAAAATGGACAGCAAACAGTTGTCCAGAGGTCGAAGATCCTGATAACGGGACAGCAAACAGTAGCCCAGAGGTGGAAGATCCTGCTAACTGGACAGCAAACAGTAGCCCAGAGGTCGATGATCCTGCTAACTGGACAGCAAACAGTAGCCCAGAAGTCGAAGATCCTGTTAACTGGACAGCAAACAGTAGCCCAGATGTCGAAGATCCTGCTAACTGGACAGCAAACAGTAGCCCAGAGCTGGAAGATCCTGCAAAGTGGACAGCAAACAGTAGCCCAGAGGTGGAAGATCCTGTTAACTGGACAGCAAACAGTAGCCCAGAGGTCGAAGATCCTGCTAACTGGACAGCAAACAGTAACCCAGAGGTCGAAGATCCTGCTAAATTTACAGCAAACAGTAGTCCAGAGGTCGAAGATCCTGCTAACTGGACAGCAAACAGTAGCCCAGAGGTCGAAGATCGTGCTAACTAGACAGCAAACAGTAGCCGCGAGGTCGAAGTTCCTGATAACTGGAAAGCAAACAGTAGCCCAGAGGTAGAAGATCCTGCTAACTGGACAGGAACCTGCAGACAAAAGGTGGAAGATCCTGCTAACAACTGGACAGCAAACAGTAGCCCAGAGGTCGAAGATCGTGTTAACTGGACATCAAACAGTAGCCCCATGGTGGAAAATCCTGCAAACTGGACAGCAAACAGTAGCCCAGATGTCGAAGATCCTGCTAACTGGACAGCAAACAGTTGCCCAGAGGTCGAAGATTCTGCTAACTGGAAACAAACAGTAGCCCCATGGTTGAAAATCCTGCAAACTGGACAGCAAACAGTAGCCCAGAGGTCGAAGATCCTGCTAACTGGACAGCAAACAGTAGCACAGATGCCGAAGATTCTGCTAACTGGACAGCAAACAGTAGCCCAGAGGTCGAAGATCCTGCTAACTGGACAGCAAACAGTAGCACAGATGTCGAAGATCATGCTAACTGGATAGCAAACAGTAGTCAAGAGGTGGAAGATCCTGCTAACTGGACAGCAAATCAGTAGCCCAGTGGTGGAAGATCCTGCTAACTGGAATGCAAACTGTGGCCCAGAGGTCGAAGATCCTGCTAACAGGACAGCAAAGAGTAGCCCAGATGTCGACGATTCACCAAACTGGACAGCAAACAGTAGCCCAGTGGTGGAAGATCCTGCTAAGTGAAAAGCAAACAGTAGCCCAGAGGTACAAAATACTGCTAACTGGACAGCAAACATTAGCCCAGAGGTGGAAGATCCTGCTAACTGGACAGCAAACAGTAGCCCAGAGGTCGAAGATCCTGCTAACTGGACAGCAAACAGTAGCACAGATGTCAAAGTTCATGCTAACTGGATAGCAAACAGTAGTCAAGAGGTGGAAGATCCTGCTAACTGGACAGCAAACAGTATCCCAGAGGTCAAAAATACTGCTAACTGGACTGCAAACATTAGCCCGGAGATCTAAGATCCTGTATACTGGACAGCAAACAGTAGATCAGAGGTCGAAGATCCTTCTAACTGGACAGCAAACAGTAGCCCAGAGGTAGAAGATCCTGCTAACTGGACAGCAAACAGTAGCCCAGATGTCGAAGATCCTGTTAACTGGACAGCAAACAGTAGCCCAGAGGTCGAAGATTCTGCTAACAACTGGACAGCAAACCGTAGCCCAGACGTCGAAGATCCTGCTAACTGGACAGCAAACAGTAGCCCAGATGTCGAAGATCCTGTTAACTGGACAGCAAACAGTAGCCCAGAGGTCGAAGATCCTGCTAACTGGACAGTAAAGAGTAGCCCCGTGGTCGAAGATCCTGCTAACTGGACAGCAAACAGTAGCCCAGAGGTCGAAGATTCTGCTAACAACTGGACAGCAAACCGTAGCCCAGACGTCGAAGATCCTGATAAAAGAACATCAAAAAGTAGCCAAGAGGTGGAAGATCCTGCTAACTGGACAGCAAATAGTAGCCCAGAGGAAGACGATCCTGCTAACTGGACAGCAAACAGTAGACAAGAGGTCGAAGATCCTGTTAACTGGACAGCAAACAGTAGACAAGAGGTCGACGTCGAAGATCCTGTTAACTGGACAGCAAACAGTAGACCAGATGTCGAAGATCCTGTTAACTGGAAAGCAAACAGTAGACCAGAGGTCGAAGATCTTGCTAACTGGACAACACACAGTAGCCCAGAGGTCAAAGGTCCTGCTAATTGAACAGCAAACAGTAGCCCAGAAGTGGAAGATCCTGCTAATTGGACAGCAGACTGTAGCCCAGAGGTCAAAGGTACTGCTAACTGGACAGCAAACATTAGACCAGAGGTCAAAGATCCTGCTAACTGGACAGCAAACTGTAGCCCAGAGGCCGAAGATCCTGCTAACTGGACAGCACACAGTAGCCCAGTGGTCTAAGATCCTGCTAACTGGACAGCAAACAGTAGCCCAGAGGTAGAAGATCCTGCTAACTGGACAGCAAACAGTAGACTAGAGGTCGAAGATCCTGCTAACTGGACAGCAAACAGTAGCCGAGAGGTCGAAGATCCTGCTAACTGGACAGCAAACAGTAGCCCAAAGGTAGAAGATCCTGCTAACTGGACAGCAAAAAGTAGCTTAGAGGAAGACGATCCTGCTACCTGGACAGCAAACAGCAGCCCAGAGGTAGAAGATCCTGCTAACTGGACAGCAAATAGTAGCCCAGAGGAAGACGATCCTGCTACCTGGACAGCAAACAGCAGCCAAGAGGTAGAAGATCCTGCTAACTGGACAGCTAATAGTAGCCCAGAGGAAGACGATCCTGCTAACTGGACAGCAAACAGTAGACAAGAGGTCGAAGTTCCTGTTAAGTGGACAGCAAACAGTAGACTAGGGGTCGACGGTCTTGTTAACTGGACAGCACACAGTAGCCAAGAGGTTGAAGATCCTTTAAAATGGACAGAAAACAGTAGACCAGAGGTGGAAGATCCTG
>JAMPIV010003249.1:162500-190227 GCA_024509875.1 Oreohelix idahoensis | reverse complement strand
GCTTCAGTCGGGTCAGATACTCCATAGACATTGTCAAAAGGTGTCGCTAAGAGATCAGACAGGAACTTAGAGCTATCAAAATTCTTGAATATTCGTGTTTGTACAACCTGGTGACAGAGTTTATGAATTCGAACTCCCTTTTTGGTCCATGTGCAACATAAGGGGTAGTGATCGCTTAGACCACATACGGGAACGCAGACTTCGATGATGTGAGCAGTGTTAGTAACATACAGATGATCTATGCAGGTTGATGACTTGTCTGTGACACGGGTTGGTAGCGATATCAACTGGTTCAGGTTGTACAGGGCATATAAATTATCCCAATTAACGTTTCGCTTCAAGGCATCAATATTGAAGTCTCCCATTATTAATAGTTCCAAAGAAGTTATCCAGACTTTGTCCATCATGTCCGAGAACTGATCTAGCCATTCTATTCTGGCATCCGGATTGCGGTATAAAAAGCCAATTAATATAGAGGTAGTGTGTGGGAGTCGGACTTCCAGCCACATGCATTCAACTTCAAGACATTCCAGATCAACGCGTCTTATAGCGTTGATGCTTGTATGCACATGGGCAGCCATATCAGTTTCAAACCTAATTGATGGATCCCGACGGAAAATTTCATGATTTGCAATTTGCAGTTCTTGGTTAGAAATGTGTTCATTAAGTCTAGTTTCTGTTAGTACAAAAATATGAATTATGCATTGTTATTGTAGAGTATGGAAGTAATTTCAGCCAATTTACTCACATTGTAGAGATGACAAACATTCAGATGTCCCAACCTGAGTCCTTGACGATTTCGGTATTCCGTTGTGATTGTGGGAGTCATATTTTGTGAAATTGATGATCACTAATATTTCATTGATAACAGGGCTGTTGAAAGTATAAATTAAGTAGATTAGGACGTGAAGGGTGATGCATGGGGTAGAATGAGGTTGCGGGATATTCATGTGTTCTTGTTGTGGGATCGGAGTATGCTGACCAATTTGATCTCAGGCAAAAGGTGAACAGTCCAAGAGTCTGTGGTGTAGCGGGAAATTGGGAAAGGTCGGGTATAGATGTTGATATGTAGGAAGATGGTACGAATGCGGTGACGGGGGGTAGGTTTCTTGTGTCTGGGACATTGATGGCTGGAGTGAGGATGTATCGGGGGGTAGGTTTCT
The DNA here is from genome assembly GCA_024509875.1 of Oreohelix idahoensis. NCBI lineage: Eukaryota > Metazoa > Mollusca > Gastropoda > Stylommatophora > Oreohelicidae > Oreohelix > Oreohelix idahoensis. The sequence continues at coordinate 189,064 of JAMPIV010003249.1, read as the reverse complement.
TGTGTCTGGGACATTGATGGCTGGAGTGAGGATGTATCGGGGGGTAGGTTTCTTGTGTCTGGGACATTGATGGCTGGAGTGAGGATGTATCGGGGGGTAGGTTTCTTGTGTCTGGGACATTGATGGCTGGAGTGAGGATGTATCGGGGGGTAGGTTTCTTGTGTCTGGAACATTGATGGCTGGAGTGAGGATGTATCGGGGGGTAGGTTTCTTGTGTCTGGGACATTGAAGGCTGGAGTGAGGATGTATCGCAGAGTAGGTTTCTTGTGTCTGGGACATTGATGGCTGGAGTGAGGATGTATCAGGGGGTAGGTTTCTTGTGTCTGGGACATTGATGGCTGGAGTGAGGATGTATCGGGGGGTAGGTTTCTTGTGTCTGGGACATTGATGGCTGGAGTGAGGATGTATCAGCACATGAAGATTGAATTTGTTGAGTTGCATCATTTGTACACTTTTGATGACGGAGTGTATCACATCGGTCCTGTTGAGTAGGTGCAGAAAACATAGATGGGTGTTGCTGTAGGGAGACATCACAAGCGGTGCCCTGCACTGCACGATTTACAATAACAGGTGTGATTTGATGTTCCTGATTATGAGATGATGTTGAGTGGGTGTCGTTAGAAGTAGTAAGTAATGGTGGAAAGTCAAGATCATAATTACTATCTGAGAAGCAGGTATTCACTGTTGATAGACGTCTGGTTGGATCTTGATATATTGTAGTGTGGCCGACTCCTTTGAAGGTGCGTTCGGGGTATTTGATGTTTGTTCCCAGCTTGCTGATTCCTTCAATGGATCACCACTGTAAAGGCGATTTAGGGGCTCCTGATTTCGCAAGGAAGTACGAGGAGTGATCAATGAAGTTATTGTTGTGTCTGATACAGTGTCTTTTAAGTTTAGAATTATTGACATCAATTGGTTTGCAATAATGGGCCCTGACTGGAGGAATAATGGACGAGAAGTAGATTTTCGCATTAGGGAATAACGAAAGGAATTTTGATGTGATCTGGTTTAGGTCTGTTTGGGATATTTCATTATCTTTGAGCGAGTCAGATAGACCAATGTGAGTAGTTACACTGGTGACAGTGGGGTCAGAAGGAAAACGTTTAAGGAGTGACAGTAAATCCTGAGTGGATGCCCAGTTCTTGAAGCGAACAGTAACCGACTCCATATCGTTTGTCAATAATCTCGATTTTTGTAGTTCCTTGACATTTTGTCCCCGAAAATAAGGTGTTTCCCTTTATTTTGAAGCTTTGTGTTGGTGTCTGTGATAGGACGTACCTGTTTTTGTGTTGCCTGTGTGCTTTGATCGTTGGACTGCTGATAATAACGCAAGCTGTGAGTTACTCTTGGTGGAGGGTGCCGATTTGAAATTTTTACCGGGATTCTGCAATCATCGTCTGCATTGCCTGTAGTGAATTTCGGGGAATCCAGGTCACTGTCTTGGCTGTGATGAGTTTTAGCAGCGTAATTTTTTGCTTGGATTGGTTGTTAGAGTTTTTCAGTTTTTGACACAGTTCATCCGTTTTCTCATGTTTTGTACAAAGCTCCATCGCATACTGCTGGCTTTTTTCATAGCTACTTTTTAGTACCGTATGTTCTGTCTGAAGCTTCTCATACGACTGTCTTAAGCTGTTCAGCTCTGCTCTAAGTAAATCCATCTCAGATATAATACTTGTTAACACATCATGATGATATGAAAGTTGTAAGGGTTGTGGGGATGTTGCTATTGGACTACTATCAACAAATTCCGTAAGTGAATGGTGATCCGCCTCTGTGATTACATATTCTGTATCTGCTGTAACTGGTGTTTTCAGTTCAGTTTGTGAAAATGTGTCACATTCATCAATACATGGCATGTTTAGTTTTAAATTTTTATCAACGGGTGGAGAAGAATAAGTTATAGCCAATTTTTGACAATGCGATATTTCTGGCATGTTGGAAACAGCTAAGTTGGATGTGATGGCCTGTCGACTGACTCCAGCAGTGGTTGCAGTTATCCATAATTTGTTTAAATCTTTCTGTATCCAATCTTGCACAGCAGCCTCTGAACCTTGAATCATAACTTTGTTAGAGGTGTTGTAAAAATGGAGGAAAAATTCGTCTGTGGAAATAACATCTTCCACGTGTGCACCACTAGCATCAGTTCTTATTTCAATATTTGCAATTGATTCATAGTATAATTTCCAAAGACTTCTCATATGGCGTTATATTCTTGCAATGTGGAGAAAGTTAGTATGGCACACTGCTTGTTGATTTTATAAGTTATATTGAATGAAGGCATGCACAGGGTGTTATCTTTAGTGATCTTTTGTCTTTTTCGTAACAGCTCTTGTCATGTTTAAAGTGTAATGTTTTTGTTTGCTGGTTTTAGATCAAGTAGTGGTGATCGAGTTACGTTTGCCATTGGAGAAGTCATGTGAACCCCAGGCGTGATTCTTTGGCTTTGATCTCGTTGACTGCATGCAGGAGGATCTCACTATGGACCCAGTGATAGGCAGGGGGAGCTGAGAAGTGGCTCTGTGCAGGACGTGACAATTCATTGAGAGAGCCCAGAACCAGAGCACAATATTTAGCTCTGCATAGTTAGAGAGCCCCCTTGGATGGCCGGGAATGCAAAGTATGCCACGCGCTTCTTACTCCTAGCTTGGGACCAGATGTGACGATCCTTTAAATGCAAGGCACGCTTGAGAAACTGGAGCTCATGATTTCAACTCAGTACGTTTCGGAATGGCAGAAAAGCCACAAGAAATGCTTAGATCTACAGGGTAGATAATACCAAAGACTCCTAGAATTGGTATTTGCTGCTAAAAAGCAAAATGCTCAGCAGCCCTAGTTAAACAACAACAACAAAGCAATTTTATCATGTTACCGGGGCCCGAAAGGGGGAGCAAAGAATAGCAACATTGCAAACTACTACGCACCTCGTAAGAGGCGACTTGGGTGGGATGGGATTGTGACCGGCTACTCCATCTGTATAAACTTTAAGGCACTAAAAATTCAGCACATCACTAAGGAGGAACTTTTTGACAAGAACCAAACAAGTGCCAGTAGAACAGGAGACGATAAGAAGACACTGGAGATGGATAGGACACACATAATGGAATCTGTTGACAGCATTACAAAGCTTACCTTGTTCTGAAATCTCCAGGGTAAGAGAGGAATAGGAAGATCAAAGAACATGTGGAGAAGAAAACTGGAGGCAGACATGAAGGGGTTGAAGAAGTCATGGACAGACCTTCAGCTGATGGCACGAGACATGAAGACTTAGCACTTGATTGCTAAAGGCATATGCTTCTTGAGGATATAAACGGTGATGATGATGATTAAAAACTGTCGTGCGTTACTGACCTTTCATCTTTGTTTTCCATCGCTTCTTGTGTCCTAGGTCTCTCATGTTGTTATTATATTTTTTCAAGTTATATATTTCTTCTTAGTTTACGCATTACTGAGCGGAAAACTAGACAGTAACAGAGACATAAATGTCCAAATTATGACCTTTCTACACAGCTTGCCGTAGGAAAATTCTCCGAATTTTTTGGGCCGAACTCTATGGCCAGCTGAAAACCGCTAGCTCGTTTCAGTCAAGAAGATATGCCCACCATCATGCTGGAACTGTGTTGGCTATATCCCCAGAAAAGATCCCGACACCGTCACAAGATCTTCTATGATGTGGACCCATAGAAGGAAGGTGAAAGAAAGATCTAACACATACACACAAACAAATTGATGTAGGCAGAGATGAAATGCAAATACAAGGTAATTAACCAGATCTAGGGTACCGCACGAACGATGGCCACAGACCGAACAAAGTGGAGAGGGTTTCTTACTGCCTTATAAATAAAACTAAATATAGTTAATTAACAGGCACTCATCGGACAGAAAGAAGAACAACAGAAAAGAAATATACGTGATAGGCTTACCGAGAATCGAACCAAGGATCATCCAAATGTCGCGATAGCCTTGCTGTGAAAGTAAATCGTCAAAGGACCCGCAAACAGTTTAGCACCCTCCAAAAAAGCTCTTCAGTAGCCGAGGTCATTCTCATGACACTCACACAACTACGGTATACAGGACTTTTTAATGACCCAGACATTTAAAGACTCAAATATGACTTTCCTAACAGCAAGTATAAACCCAACAAATGTCATAATACTTGTGTCCAGTAATGTGTACAGGAAGATGGACAACACACAATAGGCTGGTAAGTTAAAGTCACGGATGGGTCAACACATCAATAAATGGCATAGAAAGGTGTCAAAAACAATATTGAGAAATAGTGCTCCAAACAGAATGTTGTGGAGAGACATGATCGCACACGTCAACAGGCATGAAGAAGACTCGCACATCCAGGTGAGGTGGAGGCTGTATTCGTTTGTAACAATTTACCGTGATGCTGCCGACATTACCAGGACCAGGTACACACATTATGTGCCTGTTTGTGAGTAAGTGGTGATCTGAATTTGTATTTTCCGAAACAAAATGTTTATAAATATGTAAAGTGCAATCTTTACTATCTTGCAATATAATACATTTATATACTTATTATGTTCGCAAATATTTTGTAAACAAAGTATTTCCTTTTTAAGTGCTTAAGGAGAAGTCATTTTTGAGTTACTTCCCTTGAAAGGAGTTCCGTCATCTTCGATCGGATTCCGCGGACGGATCTAGGCCTACTGCGATTTATTCTTTGCCTGGGTAGGAATAGATTGTTCTTGCTTCAGTATATCTATGGCCTGAATTTATACGTAGTGTTTGTATGAGTAGGACGAGTCTGTCTTATATATGGATATCTTTACATTTCTAAGTCAAACTATGTTGGTTGTCGCTAGAAAAGGTCAAAGGCTATGCAGCGGAAGTATCGCTAGCAAGGGGTGTGATTCATGGCTGTCATCCTGTCGGGATGTCGAATTTTGTTGTAGCCGGCTTATCGCCGAGAAAGTGATCTATAAGTAAATGGGGAAAAGTGATAGTCATTTAGACATGTTGTATGTACTTTACCCCAGTGTTTATTCTCTTTTGCCAAGGAATGGCAAAGTTATATTTCGCATAGAAAGGTAAAACCACAATTTATTATGAACTTGGGCTTCGCCATCGTTGTCGATAAGCAGATGCACAGTGGTACTTTTGAAAAGAATATTTATTCAAAGGAAGATGACATTCCTATGTATCAGCACTAGATTATATGATATTATTCAATTACCTCTATGATAGAAGCTATGAAGAAATGAGGACATTTGACGAATGACCAATTTTGGTCTGTATCCAATAGTGAGTGAAGCTCACGAGAGAAGCACAGCCATGTTGAAAACCATATACTTTGTATTTATCGAGTGAGAAAAAGGGATGCCTGTACTATCGCTCGATGAACCAAGAGATCACTGCTACATGTGAGAACCCATGTCTGGGATTCCTATATCTTTATGAAAAATATATATATTGAACTTTACGTGAAGGGATATTCGCTAGACGAGGTTAGGTCTAGGAGCCTTCCTATATATTGGTTATGGACTGACGTGCCCAGTCAGTAAAGCCAGATGATTTACATGATGGAACTCTGAATGCTTATTTACGAATGCTCCATTATGATATTTGCCAAGCATGAATGCTAACTTAAGATGATATTCCTGTGATCAACATTATGCTGTCTATGTCGACATTTGTTCCTGTAACCATACACGTACTGTCCAAGTGTGCGTCCCATTAAATGTTATAAAAAGACCACCGTAGTTCCAGTACTTCTTGAATTCGAACAGTGTGAGTATGAGTGATGTACTACCAACCTGTCAACTCTATCGAATCATTCTACCATTCGCGTTCTGACATTCATATACACACTCATTGTCTACACTCACATTCTTGTCGGAGCCTCATCACGTTCCAGGACAAGATGACCTGTATGACCAAAACTGTGCTGGGTTTAATGAGTTGACAATCGTTACACTTTACTACACCAGTCCCAACATCTACATTTATCAACTGGTGGACATTCACGGCATTTAACAAATAAAACGTGATTTAACAACTGGTGGCCAGAAAAGACTTATGAAGCACTTATGGACTTGATACTCAGAGACAAGATTATGTCAAGTATAAATAAACCTTTCCTCGAATTCTTACATGAGCGTAAACCTAAGTCTCTAAAAGAAATGGAACAGTATTGTACCCAATACGTCACTGCACATCCGGACGTAGCTATTAGCAACAGTAAGGTTAAAGAAGGTATGCCAGTTGCTTCTGCAACACCATACAACCCTAATCACTCTCACAAATTCCAAGGACCTCAAAATAAGTTTAATAAAAAAGGTAACTATTACAGTTATCAGAACCAAGGTAACCAATCATTTCAGGGTTCTTCTTCGAATACCTGGAGAAGAGCTGACAGCCCTCGATTCAGGGGTGGTCATAATTACAGGAACTTTCGCAAAGGAAGTCATTCTAGAAACTATCCAAGTTTTCCTTCATGGAGACAACAGGATCATAATTACCGAGATACTCATTATAATGAATATGATGATAGTAACCAAAGGAGCTATGATTCAAACCCGAGTAGGGGTTATAATAGTGGAAACAATGATAAGTACAGAGGCAATAATAACAGAGGTAGAGCACAATTCAAAAAACATAAAGCTCATTACCAGGCGAACTCTGCACAGCAAGAGTCCCACGAAGCCTATAAACAAAATAAAGATAATGATGACTCTAATAATATGGCATGTGCCGCTTTTGATTTTGGGAGAGCATCTCAGTGCCCCCAATGCAAAACATTATTTGAGCCAACCACAGTGTCTACTTTAAGCTGTGGGCATCCTCTTCCCGCTCTTCCTGCGTCAATCGCGCATGATGGGAGAGGTTCTCTTGTCTTACACAAAGGTTTAGTAAATGACAATCCAGTCTCAGTACTTTTTGATTCTGGATGCACAACTATTGGGGTTAGGCAGTCACTCATAGATCCTTCTCATTCTACAGGCAAAGTAGTCAAATGCGTAACATTTGGCGGCACCATAGAGAAATACTCTACCGCTATCATTAGGATTGCTACTCCTTTCTTCACAGGAGATGTACACGCATGTCTTTTGCCGAATCCGATCGCTGATCTTATCATCGGTCGCATTCACGGAGTCAAAGAATGCACTCCGGAGCAAATTTCCGTTTGGGAAAATCAAAATATGCAATCTGCTAATGCGGTAGTCACTAGAGCTCAAGCTCTCAATATGCCTGAAACTTCATCTGTTGAAGATAATGAAGTGCATAACCAAGATGATCCCTTGGTAATTTCTCGTGACTCGTTTATAAAACAACAAGAAGAAGATCCGACTCTTAAGAAATTCTTCACTCTTGTAACGAAAGGTGATCCGAATAAAGATTCAAATTGTAAATCTTGGATTACAATGAAGAATGGCGTACTTGTACATATGGTGCAAGACTCCACTAAGTCAAGTCATTCTCAGATTCTTGTACCCAAGAATTTGAGAGTTAAGATCTTACAACATGCACACGACTCTCAGTGTGCTGGTCACATGGGTTTTTCCCGTACAAAGTCAAGAGTTCTTGCGGCTTTCTTTTGGCCTTTTGTGAACAAGGACATACGGATCTATTGTCGATCCTGTAAAGTATGTCAAGAAGTCAAATCCAAAGGTCCTCGTCATGCTGCGCCTATTCAGGCTGCAGATATTCCTATTCGTCCATTCCAGAAAATGGCGATAGACATCATTGGTCCATTCAAGATCAAATCTGCTAGAGGACATCAGTTTATCTTAACGTGTGTAGACATGTGCACACGTTGGCCAGAGGCTATCCCTCTAAAGAGCATTACTACCGCTGACATTGCAGATGCTCTTTGGCTTATATTTTCTCGGCTGGGATTCCCCGGAGAAATATTATCAGATCATGGCACCCAACTGATATCGGATACCATGTCTCAAGTAATGTCTACTCTACAGATAGAGAGATCTTTGAGTAGCATCTATCATCCTATGTCCAATGGGATGGTCGAGCGACTAAATAGAACACTTAAGAACTTATTAGGGAAGATAACTGAGGATCATCCTCAAGATTGGGATAGGGTTTTACCCGCGGCCCTCTTCGCGTACAGAGAGGTCCCCAATGAACATACAGGGTTTTCTCCCTTTGAACTTGTCTTTGGCGCGCGACCGCGCGGCCCAATGTCTTTGCTGCATGATCTTATAACAGCTGACAATATTGACGATGACACAAAATCTTCTTACGCGTATGTCATCGCGCTGAGACAAAAGATTATCGAAGCATGCAAATTGGCAACGTCCTCTTCTGAATTTGCTAAGCAGAAGGCAAGACAATTTGCTAATAAGAAGAGAACTTTACGACAACTTTGTCCTGGTGACAAAGCATTTGTTTTGCTACCTTGTCGTGAAAATAGACTCCTTATTAGTTGGAAAGGTCCGTACGATATAATATCGAAAATTTCAGATGTTGACTACATCGTCGATATTAACGGGAAGCATAAAACCTTCCACATCAATATGCTTACGGAGTTCCATGAACGTCCTGACTATCTACAGCCTATTTTCCAGGCAACGGACGATTCTCATGTCAAACATGGTCATTACTCATCACTGTCTGTAATACAGGATGAGGAAACAAGTTTTTCGGATGTTAATCTTCCGCTTCCAATGATCCCACTTCATTCTAGTGAATCATGGAAAGACGTTACTGTTTCTCCTGATTTGTCTCTAGGAGAACGGCGACAAGTTTCGTCTATGTTACAAACATTTCAGGATGTCCTCACTGACATCCCTGGACAAACTCATGTCATTGAGCATGACATTGTTCTAACTGAACATACTCCAATTAGGGTTAGACCTTATCCTATCCCTATACATTTCCAAACACAGGTTGAAAAGGAGTTGGATGAAATGATAGATTTACAAATAATCGAACCATCCACTTCTGCATATTCTTCGCCGATGGTTATTGTTCGAAAAAAAGACAATAACATACGTCTTTGCGTTGACTATCGCAAATTGAATCAAGTTACGAAGTTCGATGCTGAACCTATGCCTTTACTAGAAGAGCTACTTACTCGTCTTTCTAAATCGCATTTTTTCACTAAACTTGATTTGTCTAAAGGATATTGGCAAGTTCCATTATCCGAACGCGCCAAACCTCTTACCGCTTTCTCTACTCCCAGAGGCCTTTTCCAATGGAATTTTATGCCTTTCGGCCTTATGAACGCACCAGCTACATTTGTACGCATGATGCGTCGAATCCTATCGTATCGGTCAGATGTCATTGCTTATCTAGACGACATCTGTCTTTTCAGCGATACTTGGGAAGATCACTATTCAGGGTTAGTTGAATTATTATCAACTCTGCGTGAGTATAACCTGACAGCAAAACCATCTAAAGCTTGTATTGGCTTTAGCGAAATTGCTTTCTTAGGCCATCGAGTAGGTCACGGTTTCTTGAAGACAGAAGACCATAATATCACTAAGATACTTAACATCTCTATCCCTAGGACTAAAAAGCAAGTGCGAAGTCTTTTAGGTCTCATACAATTTTATGGACGTTTCATTCCGAATCTGTCCTCTATCATGGCACCTCTCTCTACACTATTAAAGAAAGGGTCGCCTAACATGGTTCACTGGTCTCATGAATGCCAATCTTCACTAGAGAAGATCAAAACTATGTTTTCATCACCACCTATTTTAGTGTTACCTACAACAGATAAGACATTTGTTCTTCGTAGTGACGCTTCATCCACTGGGATTGGAGCGGCACTAATGCAAGAGTACTCTGGAACTCTGCATCCTGTAATGTATATATCCAGAAAACTTAATGCTGCAGAAAGGAATTACTCGGTTTTAGACCGTGAATTATTGGCAATGGTTTGGTCAATTCTCAAACTCCAAAGATTCCTTCTGGGCGCGCATTTCGTAGTGGAAACTGACCAAAAAGCTCTTACGGCTATCCAAAGTAAGAACTTGAAGAGCTCGAGATCAACTCGATACGCAATCGCTCTTCAACCTTTTCATTTCTCGGTACGAGCTATCCGTGGTTCAGAAAATGTGATGGCGGACATTCTGTCCAGATGCCCACATGATGCCACTTAACTGTTAAATATTGGATCTTTTTAATATGTATAACTTTACAACAGTTATTTTTTGTTTCTTTACTAAGATACACATTTGTAATTTAATAATAGAATGATGGTATCGCTACTTAGCGGTTTATTGATGTTTATTCACCGCTGTTCTTTGATGATTGTTTCTTCATAAATCATAAATTTAAGATTATAGTGTGAATTTTTGGTATGCATTGTATAATTACCAGAATTGTATTATACGTACATCACACCTTCCTGGAAACATTTATTCGTAGAGAAACAATTTCTCTCAGATTTTGAGATATATTCTCACCGGTCATATTAGGAATTATAGTTATTCCTGATATTTTCATCTGCGCAGTATTCTTGCGTTGTGAGCCTATTCTACGTTGCTCCTAGATGTATTTAAAAAAAAAAAATTTTTTTTTTTTTTCCCGGGAGGTGTGGTAAGACTGTAAAGTGCAATCTTTACTATCTTGCAATATAATACATTTATATACTTATTATGTTCGCAAATATTTTGTAAACAAAGTATTTCCTTTTTTAAGTGCTTAAGGAGAAGTCATTTTTGAGTTACTTCCCTTGAAAGGAGTTCCGTCATCTTCGATCGGATTCCGCGGACGGATCTAGGCCTACTGCGATTTATTCTTTGCCTGGGTAGGAATAGATTGTTCTTGCTTCAGTATATCTATGGCCTGAATTTATACGTAGTGTTTGTATGAGTAGGACGAGTCTGTCTTATATATGTATATCTTTACCTTTCTAAGTCAAACTATGTTGGTTGTCGCTAGAAAAGGTCAAAGGCTATGCAGCGGAAGTATCGCTAGCAAGGGGGTGTGATTCATGGCTGTCATCCTGTCGGGATGTCGAATTTTGTTGTAGCCGGCTTATCGCCGAGAAAGTGATCTATAAGTAAATGGGGAAAAGTGATAGTCATTTAGACATGTTGTATGTACTTTACCCCAGTGTTTATTCTCTTTTGCCAAGGAATGGCAAAGTTATATTTCGCATAGAAAGGTAAAACCACAATTTATTATGAACTTGGGCTTCGCCATCGTTGTCGATAAGCAGATGCACAGTGGTACTTTTGAAAAGAATATTTATTCAAAGGAAGATGACATTCCTATGTATCAGCACTAGATTATATGATATTATTCAATTACCTCTATGATAGAAGCTATGAAGAAATGAGGACATTTGACGAATGACCAATTTTGGTCTGTATCCAATAGTGAGTGAAGCTCACGAGAGAAGCACAGCCATGTTGAAAACCATATACTTTGTATTTATCGAGTGAGAAAAAGGGATGCCTGTACTATCGCTCGATGAACCGAGAGATCACTGCTACATGTGAGAACCCATGTCTGGGATTCCTATATCTTTATGAAAAATATATATATTGAACTTTACGTGAAGGGATATTTGCTAGACGAGGTTAAGTCTAGGAGCCTTCCTATATATTGGTTATGGACTGACGTGCCCAGTCAGTAAAGCCAGATGATTTACATGATGGATTTCTGAATGCTTATTTACGAATGCTCCATTATGATATTTGCCAAGCATGAATGCTAACTTAAGATGATATTCCTGTGATCAACATTATGCTGTCTATGTCGACATTTGTTCCTGTAACCATACACGTACTGTCCAAGTGTGCGTCCCATTAAATGTTATAAAAAGACCACCGTAGTTCCAGTACTTCTTGAATTCGAACAGTGTGAGTATGAGTGATGTACTACCAACCTGTCAACTCTATCGAATCATTCTACCATTCGCGTTCTGACATTCATATACACACTCATTGTCTACACTCACATTCTTGTCGGAGCCTCATCACGTTCCAGGACAAGATGACCTGTATGACCAAAACTGTGCTGGGTTTAATGAGTTGACAATCGTTACACTTTACTACACCAGTCCCAACATCTACATTTATCAACTGGTGGACATTCACGGCATTTAACAAATAAAACGTGATTTAACAAAATACTAAATTTTTAGTTCGCGTTTACTGTACATGTAAACATGTAAAGTTATTGTTGCTGTTTTTGTTGATTAGAATCGACATCATTGCAGACTGGGCAAACCCATAGGTGCTTGTTAAGGATAGATTTGGGATGCAGATAAAATAGTGTGGCATGTTACTACACGCTAGCACATTTCCATTTATGTGTGAGGAATTGTGTTCGCCTGTAGACAAACTACGGTTTGCACGAAGCGTCCACCCGTGGTGAGCGAAGCGTTCACCCGTGTTGAGCGACGGTCAACTAGTGACGTTTCTGTCACATGTCGTGGGATTCAGTGTGTAAATTAATGGGGCTTCCGTCTTTGTGTTTGCGTCCAAGAGAGATGTAATTTTTCGAGCTCCGGGATAATGGAGCGTGATATGAATATATCCATTGTGGCATTATTGATTTTATGAGGCCGCCACGTTATGTGTAAGATGGTTCACGAACTTATCTAGAAGTTCATACCATAATTTACTACAAGTGTAACTTTGAGATATGAGGCAACTAATATTTGGTTTGCCCTGATTTCTTCTGCCGCATTACTTTGGTTTTCGTGGATTGCCCGAACCTTTAGTACAACGGCCAGGATTGAGTGGAGATGAGAGTAGTGTATCATTATTATATTATATGCCACGTAAAGATGTCTAACGTTTGAAACTTATTGACGGACGAGGGATAATCTACTACGCTTATCCATTGCTATGTACTTTTGATGTGTTAATGGATACTATTGTGAAGTGACTTTATGTATTAAATGTCAACCATGTTTTTCCGTGGACCTGTTCACCTACCGGCTTTGTTATGTGTACTGACCATAATGTCCTGAATGAACACCTGCTATCATTCGCGTATACATGCATGATCCTTTAATATATCCCACCGTAACACCATATAATTTGGTGGGCCTGTATGGTTTTGGATCGATACTTTCATCAGGGCATGGTTTTCAAATTAATATAAGCAAGTATACCTTCGTACTTTGCAAATCTACAGCTGCCATTTAATCTGTATATTCGATCGTCACCTCTGTTTAGCGTGGTATTGTAAACACACCACCTCATGAACTCAGTCATTGCCAGCGGGTCCAGTTGGATAACGAACTTTGCCACTGCGCATATCCAATGTTCCAGTTTCAATGTCCTATTGTTCGCTGTAACGTTCAAGATTACAATTTCAAGCCAACCAGTTTCCAAGTTTATTTCGTGTTCCAGTCTACATCACAACGTTTATAAGATTCTTTCAAGTTTCAAGTCCTGCCACGGCGATGTCAAGTTATTTTGTACCAAGTCAACACAACGTTTCAAGATCTACACAGTTCATGATGCCCATCTGATTGAGACCGTGTACTATTTACATTTTATCCGTGCTTCACTTGTATTGAGGGACAGCGTTTTCCAGTGTTGACACCTTTTTCCGGACTTGCATCTGATCGGATTACGATAAGATAAGTGCCTGTTAATACACTCTTGTATCTTTGCCGTGGTGTAAGCCTTTTTTGTTACATCTGTGTTATTCGTTTTCTTATTCTACGTCTTTGTACAAATCTGTTGTTATCGACACATGTCATTGTAAAATGACCGCTCATCAGATATTTCTATAGGTTTTGCTTACATTTCTCAAGCAGTGAAATTTCCGGCCTGAGTTTTCTCATCGACGTTTATTTCACTGCCTGTTTAGTGTGACCTAATTTGGTTAGGTGTGCTGCCCCGTTTTTTTAGTTGTCAGTTTTGTAGTGTGTCGGTTTTGTTTTTCTTCTCCTCAGTTGACAACCATTCTGTTCGTAATGCTAGTCTAACCTTCTATCACTTGTTTACATTTATATATATTGTTACAGGTCCTGTCCTGTTTTTTTTTTAGCAGTAAGTCTGTTCTATTTGTTATTTCTCCTTAGTTTCCCATTTGCATTCTTTTTCGTTTACTTGCTGCTGTTATTACATTGTCTTGGTCACTTGTACTTGTCTTCTTGTTTAGTTCCATCAATTCTGTTCTTGTGCATTATTTTTTGTTTCTCTCACCAGTGTTTTGGTTTTTTCATGATACATTCTGATATTATTGCTCAATAATATTGATAATTCATTTGCATTGATGCTGTTGCAAAGCATCAGTAATTTGGTACATTGACTACCTTAACTAAGTAAATTCTTTAGGGCACAGCAGTATATAATATTAACAAAAAATTATTTTTTTGTTGTTGGAAAAAATAAATTGTACAGCAATTTGCTGATAATTAATAGACTTAGTGAGTCTTAATAAGAATTTAAAATGTCTACGGATGACATGATCTCTGTGCTGGAGGTGCTGTTCCAGGATGGTAGGGATAATAGACTTCAAAGGCCCAGCAGTTGAGGAATATGTGATGGATCGTTTTTTATGTCAGGCGGCATCAGACTTGGAGGACTTTGTGAGTTGGAATTTGCATTCCATTCCTCATATAAATATTGCCACGGACTTGGCACAATTACTGCGTGTGCATCTTCGTTTTTTTTATAAAAATACCTTCATGTGCCACATGGTCAGGTATTAAATAACATACACCGCGCTATACGCGACAACGTTGTTCAGGAGGAACAAACGATAGAGGATCATAAATGTAAGGAAAAATCTCTTACGAGTGAGCTACAGCAGATAAAATTAGAGTACGAGGAAAAAGTGTCCGTCCTGGAAATTGATAAGAGTGTCTATGATGAACTAACTAAGCTTAATACTGCTTTAAAGATAGACTGTGATGCACAGGTAGCAGAGATTCAAATACTGAAATCTGAGATTTCTGATTTAAGATCAAAGGTTAACATGTTGGATGTAGCAAGAGATCAGATACAATTAGATGAGAAAAAGAGAGTAGAAGAATTAACTATGGAGAAAGAAAAGATGGCTAAAATTGAGAAATCAATCACGGAGGAGAAGAGTAAAAATGTGAACCTTGAAGAAGAAAATAAAAGGCAAAGTGAAGAAATTTCTAAGTTAAGAAAAAGGGTTGATGGGTTGCTAGATGTGGTGTTGCACAAAAATTTGTTGTCCCACAGTCGTTATGACAAACCTATTGTACGACATGCTAGCGGTGCTAATTGTGACTCTAATAAGTCATCACAACCTCAAAAAGTAAAATCATTTCGCGGCAAGTACAACTTCCCTCGCCAGCACTCTTATGCCAGAGGTTCTAGAAACAATACTGCCAATTCTGGGAACAAATCATGGCGACATGATCAGAATGAAACTGATCTTAAAAATGCAAATGAGGTCGTCAAGGGCGACGCAAAATATACTAATAAGAGTCTGATTGCTACATGTGAGGTTGATTGTAATGATAGAGCAAACTTGCCTGGTCATACTAGACTCATTACATCTGTTAAAGAAAGTTTAGCAGTACCTTATGAGCAGTCATCTACGACATGCTCCAAACCGATAGGATCGATTTCCAATAAACATCACACTCAGCCCATGCAGTATGATGCACCTTTTAAGCCAGTCACGACGAGCAGGCGGCAAATTAATCACCATGTCTCTCATTCCACTGCGACGGCATACCCTCCAAGCGCACGATTACGTGCTGATAACGCGAATTTCGTGGGATCGACCCCCACATATGGTGGTATTAATACACACTCACGCACCGTATTAGTGCGAAATCTTCCACCAAGCACTACATGGCGCGCACTGGCTGATTTTTTTCAGTACATTGCGGATGTTCGATATGTGCGTCTTTTTTCTATTCCCAGCTCTAATGATAAAGTAGCACTTGTTTATTTTTATTCACATGAAGATGCTCGCCAAGTTGTTAACTTCGACAAGGGAGCCTATTTTCGACACCGTTGCCTACATCTGCAATTAGTTCATGATTCTGCACCACGCAGTTTTTAATGTGTTTTCTCGGGTGCATCTTTCTCATTTTACGTATATCTTATGTTGATTATGTCTTAAATTTCATTTGTGCCACAGAACATTTCCAAAATTCTAAAATTGTCCATGCCTACTACTCAGAAGCAAGTTCCTGGTCATCTTGATTTAATTCAGTAATACAGTAGATTTATACCCAACTTGTTTTTCAACACTGCTGACCTCTCTGCCTTGCTTAAAAAAAAAAAAGGCTTACTTACCACGTGCATTGGACACCAGAGTGCCAGGACGCGTTAAATTATATTCAAAATTCAAATTTTTTTTTTCTCTATGCCTTCTATTTGAGGTAACTAGTTATAAATTTGAATTATTATCCCCGCACAGATGCTTGTTCCAGAGTTTTGTCGCTTCGCTGGTGCAAGAATTTGAGAGGAGGGTGCATGCAACCTTCCATATCTCAAGAACGTTGACTGATGCCGAGAAAATATAATATTCAAGCTATCTCAAGTTCATCAAATATAGTCGCCTATAGTTTATCACGATGCCCACAGCTCGAACCTGAAGTTTCATATTGACGTAGTTAATTGACTCTATATTACACATGTGTGAAGCCATGGTGTTTATCCACTACTAGTCACTATGACAAAGAACGGTGAATACATGAACACTAAGTTGATTTCCAAACCATTCATATTAACATTTGTGATTTACATGACTTTGAGATAATCATTATTCACTTTAACTAGTGGTACAATGAACAATATTATACTACTTCCAGACGTGAAAAATTTCCAACTACGACATCATGTTATTATTCTGGAATGCACATTCACATTAATTAAGATTGCAATACTAATACTAGAAATCTAGTCCTGACACGGATAGTCTGGAGTATGATTGTATTATTGCAAATTTGTTTTGGATATTACTTGTCTTGCCAACGTACAAAGGTACTTAGAGCAGAATAATTAAGTAATGGAATAATTGTGTTAATTAGTTATACTTGCGTTCTTGTACTATTTTTTTTTCTCTCTTCTTTCTCTTTTTGTGAGATATTCATGTACTTTAGTTACATTAATTTCATATCGCATTGTTTCATATCTTATTTGATTCATATCATGCGTCAATTGCGTTTAAGCTTAATTTAGGATTTTAGACAGCATTGTTACTTGGAGATATAACCTTCTAAATTATTTTTTTTAAATTATTATTCATGCATTTTTGAATTTTTGATTTGGATTTTTTGTTTTCTTTTATTTTATATATCTCATACCATTTTCATATATGCATGCTATTTCTTTGATAGGTTTATTGGAAACTCACAGTGATCACACATTTAGGTATTTTTTTTGTTGCATCATTGGAATATCGACTGTATATGACTTGTTACTTATGGACGTATGACTATTTATGACTGATGACAAATTCATCTAGCATGTTATTTAATGATAAGTTACATTATGCAGACTGACTGCGACTAGATTATTTTCGATGTGGCCCAATATTTGTGATATAATCAATTTTGGCCGCTATTTCCGCATAGGAAATATTTGAATTGAAAAAAAACAACAAATAAATTTGTTTTTTTTTTTACACCGAGATGGAGGTGATATGTTAAGGATAGATTTGGGATGCAGATAAAATAGTGTGGCATGTTACTACACGCTAGCACATTTCCATTTATGTGTGAGGAATTGTGTTCGCCTGTAGACAAACTACGGTTTGCACGAAGCGTCCACCCGTGGTGAGCGAAGCGTTCACCCGTGTTGAGCGACGGTCAACTAGTGACGTTTCGGTCACATGTCGTGGGGTTCAGTGTGTAAATTAATGGGGCTTCCGTCTTTGTGTTTGCGTCCAAGAGAGATGTAATTTTTCGAGCTCCGGGATAATGGAGCGTGATATGAATATATCCATTGTGGCATTATTGATTTTATGAGGCCGCCACGTTATGTGTAAGATGGTTCACGAACTTATCTAGTAGTTCATACCATAATTTACTACAAGTGTAACTTTGAGATATGAGGCAACTAATATTTGGTTTGCCCTGATTTCTTCTGCCGCATTACTTTGGTTTTCGTGGATTGCCCGAACCTTTAGTACAACGGCCAGGATTGAGTGGAGATGAGAGTAGTGTATCATTATTATATTATATGCCACGTAAAGATGTCTAACGTTTGAAACTTATTGACGGACGAGGGATAATCTACTACGCTTATCCATTGCTATGTACTTTTGATGTGTTGATGGATACTATTGTGAAGTGACTTTATGTATTAAATGTCAACCATGTTTTCCCGTGGACCTGTTCACCTACCGGCTTTGTTATGTGTACTGACCATAATGTCCTGAATGAACACCTGCTATCATTCGCGTATACATGCATGATCCTCTAATATATCCCATCGTAACAGTGCTCCATCTCCCACCGCAAGTGTCAAAGTGAATGAATGCTAACTGTTCCTGTAGCGCGCTGGTTGTATACACGACGGATGCATCCTCTCATGCATCCACTCCTCCTAGTTTTACATGACATATTCCAGAGATCTTATCCTTGTTGATTCATATATTGCAGTGTCGCTCTCTAACAAGCAATCACTCTTAAGAGTTTATCAGAACCAGATACATAAACAAATGGTATGCAGAGCATCCATGACTCGCAACAAAATGATACATATTACCAAGTCAGCAGTAAAGAACAAGTGATAATCTTCAGACTCCCAACGGGCCACAACAATTATAGATATCATCTATTCAACAAGCTAAAGATAAGAACTACCCATGAGTGTAACTGAGGCACAGATAAAATGACTGCTGAACATCGGCTTCAAAGATACCCAACTTAGGAGCAACAAAGAAAGCATATGTGGCTGTCACCAGTACCATTCCTAGAAGAACTGTACGGAGATGCAAATAGCCTCAAGCTGACCACAGCTATCTTTGAAAATATTCAAGCAGACGTCTACGAGAGAAGAAGGGCAGAATGTAAGACGGGCCTGCGTGCCCAATTCTTAACTCTTTGAAAATAAAGTTCGTTCGTTCGTTCGTTCGTTCGTTCGAAGAAGAAGAATCAATAACAAAAATATACACGTTTTGATCAAATAAGTACATGGAATATTACTTTAAAAAAAATAATGCCAACACATTATAGTGCATATTATCTCTGTTATTGCTGTTTTGCTGAAAACAGCCGACACCTAATTGCATCAGTAAACATGGAGTGATCATAGATTCAGTATCGGATATGCATGATGTAGGCATATTAATATAAATGTATACCAGACCAATACAGATTGAAGCAAACCATTTATTGATTTCCATCATGTATTATATTTTGAGTGGGATAACGTAATATCCCGATGGCATGTTCCACTCCAGTATCTAATATTTGTTTCAGCCTGTAATTATCTTAAGCAACTGCGTCAGTCTCCGGTCCATTTTTTTTAAATGTTTTCTGGCTCTCTTTAGCTTCTGTTCCCGTACCTCTGTCCCTGACAAAGACATTGTACCCATAACGTTTGCACTTTTCTTTGTCCTGTTTAGACGTTTTACAATTTTTTTTTATAACCGACCTATATCTCTAGACAATTTTGCCCCCCCCCCCCCACCCCCATCCCCACCCACCCATCCTTGAAATATGTTACTGTTTACCGATTATAGCCATCGAGTATTTGTATTATGCAAATTAAAGGGTAAATCGAAAACGATAACACTAGTCAACAACCAAAATGTACCAGAAATGAAAATAGCTGATCTTAACTAATTTTGGTGTGCTGAAAACGAAAATGACATTAAAAAATGTTGATTGGCTCTAGTTTTCAAGATATATGCAACTAGTTTATTTAATTACGGTCAATTTATATATATGACGCAACTGTTGTGGGCGATTGCATATTTTTTTTCTAATGACCAATAAAAATGTAACTAGAAGTTGATGATGGAATCCTACCTATGATTACATCACCTATGTGTATAAATATCTTATCTCTGATAAAATTTTGCCATTAGTTAGTGCATTTGTCCTTATCAAAAGTATCGTAGTTAGAAATGCATAAGACATGTGTGAACAGTGATAATAATTTCTGTTATATATGTGGTGAGGTGACATTTCTATCACAAAAACGAAATATAACTAAAGTGATTATGAAGGCGTACAGTTTGTATTTTGGCTGCAGAATAGGAGATCAAGATAAGAGCTGGGCGCCACACATATGCTGCAATACATGTGCAGCACATCTTAAACTGTGGTTGACTGGCAAAAGGCAAGCTATGCCATTTGCAGTCCCAATGATTTGGAGAGAGCCCACTGATCATCTCAACAACTGTTACTTTTGCATGGTCCCTCCTATTGGGAAAGGCATACCAAAGAAGAAAAAATGGACTCTGGAATATCCAAACATCCCCTCTGCAATACGTCCGGTACCACATGGCGATGACCTACCAGTTCCCAAAGTGCCAGAATCATTTTCAGCTGCTTCCACTGATGAAGAAGAGGACATTGGTGGTCCTGAACCATCAACCTCAAGCGACCCAGATTTTGAGCAAACTACATCCACTAAACCACACTTAATAACCCAAGGTGAACTGAATGATCTTGTAAGAGATCTGAATTTACCGAAGAACAAGGCGGAGCTTTTGGGTTCCAGATTGCAACAGTGGAATCTCCTCGCAGAAGATGTTACAATTTCTGTGTATAGGAACCGCCAGAAGCCGCTTATTACATTCTTTTTCAAAGAGGGTGACCTTTCTGTGTGCCACAACATTTCTGGTTTAATGGCAGCCCTCAAAATCAATTACATACCGGAAGAGTGGAGGCTTTTCATTGATTCATCCAAGACGAGTCTTAAAGCTGTTTTGTTGAATAATGGTAATGTGTTACCGTCAATTCCAGTTGGTCACGCAGTTCATATGAAAGAAACTTATGAAAACATTAGGCAGCTTTTGAAGTGTATAAACTACGATCATCATCATTGGTCACTTTGCGGTGACTTAAAAGTGGTCGCTCTTTTGCTTGGACTACAGGGTGGATATACCAAGTACTGTTGCTTTCTCTGTGAGTGGGATAGCCGTGCACGAAGTGACCATTACATCAGAAGAAATTGGCCAATCAGGCAGTCATTGCAGCCTGGCAGTAAGAACGTTGAGAACCCAGCACTTGTCGACACCAGCAAGATTTTTTGGCCACCCTTGTACATTAAGCTGGGTCTCATGAAAAACTTTGTCAAGGCAATGGAGAAAACAGATGAGGCTTTGAAATACCTCATCAGAAAATTTCCAAGACTGAGTGAAGCTAGAAATAAGAGAGAGAGTATTTGTTGGTCCGCAAATTCGAAAACTTCTTCATGATGACGAGTTTCTTTGCGTGTTGCGTGGCAAGGAAAAAGCAGCATGGCTAGCATTTAAGTCAGTGGTGGACACCTATTTGTATTACTGTCATGTAAATTCATCATTTAAAAAAAACAGAGTCCATTGGTGAATTTCATTATGATATTTGAAATCAGCATGTCATTATGGAAAGTGTTCTATTTCCACACCACCTTAGATCTCGATAAAGAAAGAGCCCCCAACCTCATCTAAAAGAAGGATTTTACTTATAGAAATATACTTAACACAGACATTACGAGTGATACATTAACGAACTAGGTAATGCTCAATGCAGCTATTTAGTTTATTAGTTAAATATATACACATATAGAGTTAGTAGAAAATATAAAAAAGTGGTGATGGTGAAAGACAATTCACACACACAGATGAGATGTAAATAATGTAGTTAGTTGAATATGAGCGTGAATCTATGTGAATAGTGAAATGATGACGTGATATAGTAAGTGTTACCACACTGATGTCCAAGATACACTGTCTATGCGTCTCTCAATTTTTCTCCACTGTATGATTTTACACAAAATGCATAGAATGTTTAGTGTAGGAGTATGGTATATCATGTGGGTTATATTAGACGATGAGGTACTGATGAAAACATTTGTAGTAATTAGAACTTGGAAGATATACTTTCTTTCCACGTTTGGAATTTTCTTTAGCGGTGACATACCGTGGAAAGTTGTCTTAGAAATATGTCAGCTGTCAGGCGCTGATTAAACTGAAGCTCTTCACGAAAAAAACTTCTGGTAACAAGTGAATTTCGAGCAATGAAGCTGGTCTGAGTGAATTTACGTCGTGCAATACAAGATGAAAGTAAATGAATTAACTTTATGCAGTGACGTAGTGAGTAGCTGAACTAGGTGATTTGACCTTGTTATCTTGATAAATCAATTTGTGACTACGTGATCTTGGCAGGTAGACTGATCAACTAATGAGTATGTACTCTTGATTCAGGAAATATGATTTTGAGTGAATTGAACTGTATATATATATATATATATATATATATATATATATATATATATATATATATATATATATATATATATATATGAGAATCAACTTGTGCATGCTTGAACTTGAATCAGGCGGTAAGCTGCTGGGTGAGTTGAACTTGATATGTGTATATAGATTCAGTTTGTGAGCACTTGATAAACTAGTGAATAAAATGCTGCGAAACCAACGTTTACAAACGCGGGGGTAGAAATCTTCCTTGTAACTTAGGAAGTGTAGGATGTTCTACCTATTGAATTCTGCTATCCAAATGCGCGCTTTGCTAGCTTCTAATATAAATGGTTGACTTTCCTTTATCTTATTCCTCACAACTGATCTTTCTGTTTTTAATTCCCTAGTAATGATGTTTGATGAGGCGCACATGATAAGTGTTAAATATATTGCGCATGTAATAAAATGTAAGACTGTAATGATGATCTAACAATCTAGATGAAGGTGAAGTATACTATGAATTACTTCATATTATTCTAGAGGAAAAAATCTCTGATTTGATTAATCATTTACGAATAGATGTAATGGACAAAAACAGTTTTTCGGTTGATTTAGCTATGAGGCTAAGGGCAAAAATAAATCTTAAATAATTAACAAGAAAGAGCATTAATAATTTTTATACGATTTACTAACCTTTTCCCTTCGCAAATTCCTTAAGAACACCATAAAATTAAATTCCACATATATGAATCAAATATTCATGCAGGAATGAAATATTAGAACAGGCTATGCTTTGGGAAACAAATTATAGCTCTGCGTATTTTGGAAACTCCGTATTGACTTACTGGACGTCTCGTTATATTTCTGGATTGCCAATGTGTCAGAAGTCGGGGCCTGTGTCGTATGACTTCATCTCCTAATTCAATAACTTGGTCTCCTTCTTGTCCAGTGACATTGGCATACGTTCGTGACCTTCTAGTGCATGTCACTGGCTAAAAGTGGGTGGCTCTCGCAACCAACTCTTTACAACGTTCTGCGTGTTCGTTTTGCCAGACAAACCATGCTTTAGGATTAGCCGCTTCGCTTGAAGTTTCTTGTTTCTCTGGTGTGCGTGCTATCCTTTAATCGCTTTATTCATTACCTCGCTAAGTAATCAGTAGGTCGCTCTCCTGGTCTACCATCTGGGAACAAACATTCATGTGCGTGTCACCAGTTCTTTGTGGCGATGTGCTATTGTCTCCCAAGATGGTGACACTCGTGTCGTTTCAACATCGGTGTGACGTAGAGTATGAAAATTAAAGTCCCTGAATTGATGGATGATAAAGGATAGTAGCCTTAAATAGCATCGCAGCCCCTGGATTTGTGTGAAACACAATAGTCAACGTGGATCCAATTAGTATGCGTCATTTCGACGCGGATTTTTACCAACGATGGATAATTAATATGATAAACAGTTATCAGGCGAGGATCCAGGAGGTTCGGTTTGCCTTAAAGGAGGTTAAACCACATCTACTGCCTATCCCTAGAGCGATTATAATCAAGCATCTCTATACACCTTTCTGTCACCCCGCCCAGTAGGAGTTGCCAAAGCTTATCGGGAGAGCAGTATCCTCAAAGGCAGTGGTGGTCCCCAGAACGGACGAAGCAGTTTCACGCCTTCGTTTAACACCTCAGTGCGAACCAGAGAAGAGCGCTGAAACCGCTCGCAGAACGAGACGAACGGGGAAAGTCTAAGCGGTAGATAGTTGGGTAATGGTGCTGGGGATGGCGGCGCAGAAACGCAGAATTCCCCTGATATCAAAAAAGTTGTGAAAGTTCGCGTCTCCCCCTAATCCTTCAATTCTTTAATTATATATTTCGATCACGAAGAATGCGTTTATCATTTGCGCCAGAGAGTCTGAATAAAGTACTAGCTTATAGAACAAGATTTATCGCAACTATGCCTGTGAAAGTGCCATCCCATAGAAACTTTAGTTTAAAAAATCAAACAAGAACACTAATGCTTCACCTTCCAGCGATTACGGGAAAATTTGCTGAACGCCAAAACCCGATAGTCTGGGGCTGGAAAACGAGGGAATTCTGGAACTTGTTCTTGTAGAACAAATAAAATCAACTTTATCAAACGAAACCCGTTGATTTTTGGCTGAGCCGGGAGCAGTCAAGCTTGAGGACATCCTCAATAAGGCGGAACGCAATGCAAACGCAATGGCCGAACTTCCTAGCACTAAACGAAAACCCACAGATGAGCCATCTCGAAAACAAAATCTAGAACAGTCAACCTATTCTTCTAATTCCTCCCAGCACTATAACCAACGAGAAACTAATACCCAGAGACCTCCCCAAGAGAAATCGAAATTCTACAAAACCCGATATCCCCCAAACATTAACCATCCTGATCAACCCACCAGGCCTACATGGCAGCGCGGCCACCAAGGTCAAGGCAAGGGGAAGACCCCTACAGCAGGGACGTCTGATCAGGGCAAGCACACCGGGCCAAACCGCATCGGATGCTTGCATACAGCCTCGCAAGGAAGAGTCAATGTCAGTGATTCTCAGCCTGAGGGGGACAGACCCTCAACACGAGGAACTGTAATTTTGAGCGGGACATCAACAACTTGTCTTTTTGACACTGGATTATCTTTTGACTGTATTGTCGCCAGGCACCTAGTCAAACCCGGTCAGGAGACAGAGGACACCGTCAAACTATGTGGAGTTTTTAAGAGTGACGCACGCAGGACGCTTCCTATCGCACTGGTAGAAATACACTCTGATTTTGTCAGATGTGTTATTAAAGCGGCCATAATGGATGATCCTATCTACCCAGTTATCCTGGGATGTAGATATGTGTTTGTTGGGAGACCAAAAGAGCCGATTGTGGCAGCGGTAACCACAAGAGAGCAAACCAAGAAGGAGAGGGAGCCTGCGCCAAATGTGTTGCCGAATGAACTGAAGGAGGCGCAACAAAAGGACCCTACTCTAGAGCTCTGCTTCAGAAAACTGCCCCTGGCTAAGGACCCCAGACACCACGGAGGCATCTTTTCGAAGGATGGCGTATTGTATCGTAGAACGGGCGACCCTGATACAGGGAATAACCAGCTCCTAGTACCGACGCCGTACAGAAGCCAGATCTTAGAAATGGGGCACTCTCTTCCCTTTAGCGGACATATGGGACAAAACGCCACTATTCAGCAAATAAAATCCCACTATTGGTGGCCGGGAATGAACTCTGAGATTATCAGGTACGTGAAATCCTGCGCCCAGTGCCAACGTGTGGTACCCAAGCACTTGACACCCCCAGTCCCTATGGGGCAAATGCCAATAGTGGGGACTCCATTCGAACGGGTTGCTGTCGACATCATTGGACCCCTGGAAAGGACCAAAAGAAGGAACAGGTTCATCCTGACCTTAGTCGACACTTGCACAATGTGGGCCGAAGCTATACACTAACATGCACGGATTCCAAGCATGTCGCAGAAGCCATCGTTCAAATTTTTACACGGTTGGGATTCCCTCAACAAGTTTTGACGGATAATGGATCCCAATTCCGTAGCCTGTTAATGGAGGAGATCTTTAAGATCTTGAGGGCCAAACACATCCACACAAGTCCCTACCACCCGGCCGGAAATGGGCTCGTGGAGCGTTTTAACGGTTGCCTCACCATGATGTTGCGTAAGTTGGGTCAAGAGAAACCGGAAGATTGGGACCTATATATATCTGCTGCCTTATTCGCCTACAAAGAGGTTCCCCAAGCATCTACGGGATTGCCGCCAGCCACACTTTTATTTTGCAGACCTATAAAGGGGCCACTAGAAGCCTTACTTCGGTCCCTGACAGACCAAAAGGCTGACGAGACAGTCGTATCTGCAAGCAAATATGTATCTGAGCTCAAGGAAAGGCTATAGATAGGATGGGATCTAGCTACAACCATCCTTAAGAAAGCACGCGCAAAACATGCTAAAAGATACAATAAAGCTGCAAAAGAGAGAGAACACCAACCAGGGGAGAAAGTTTTGTTGCTACTTCCAACCGGAAACAACAATCTTCGCAACGGATGGCACGGGCCGTTTATCGTCCTAAAAAGATCTCACGCACTAATTACAAGATCCACATTAAAGGAAAGTAGAAGGTCTTTCACGTTAAACTGCTAAAGAAATATTTGGAAAGACCAGTGCTGTCCTCCGACCATAGCAACGGAAAACGAGGAAGATGACGATAGTTGTATTGAGTACCCACTGCAACAAACAGAATCCTTTAAAGATGTCAAATTTGGCGACAATTTCTCAGAAGAACAACAGACAGAAACCAGGGCGCTACTGAAA
>JAMPIV010003249.1:5000-157500 GCA_024509875.1 Oreohelix idahoensis | reverse complement strand
AATATCATCAGCAAAACGTAGATTACACAGAGGTCGGCCTCCAATCGATATGGTTGATTTATAATCGTAGAGAGCCTCCTGCATAATATGTTCTAGATAAATGTTAAAGAGCACTGGTGACAGGATACATCCCTGGCGAACTCCTACAGTTGTTTTGAAAAATTCTCCAATGTCATTGCTTGCAAAAACAGCACTGCTTGCGTCCTTGTATAGTGCTTCAATGATATCTATGATGTTGGTATCAAAATTGAATTTTCTCATTATTTGCCATAAACCTTCATGCCAGACTCGATCGAAGGCTTTTGTGAAATCGATGAAGTTATGGTATAAATCATGTTGATGCTGGAGATGTTTTTCGATCAGTAATCTAATATTGAAGATTTGTTCTGAGGTACTTCTTTTTGGTCTAAAGCCAGCCTGTTCTTCTGACAAGATTTCTTCTGATTTCTGTTTTATTCTGTTCAAAAGTATCCTTAACATCACCTTACTTGGATGACTAATAAGGCTAATGGTTCTGTAGTTCTTGCACATTTTTAGATTTCCTTTCTTTGGAAGCGGTATTACTAATGACTGCGTCCATTCTTTTGGCCATTTTTTTTGTACTCCATATCTTCTGGCAAATTGTTGTCATGATTTTTACTATATCTGGTCCTCCATATTTCAAGAGCTCTGCTGGTATATTATCCACACCCGGTGACTTCCCTCCTTTCATCGAACATATAGCCTCTTCCACTTCTTCCCGTAGTATTGCTGCATTTCCGAGTTCTCTGTTTTCGCACTTAATGTTGTTTAATATGCCTAAGTCAGTGTCAAGTTTACAGTTATATAATTCTTTACAATATTCTGTCCACCTTCTCATTACAGCTGTTTTTTCATTGAGCAGAGCCCCATTGCTATCTTCTATGACAGTTACCCTGGGCTGTTGGGGTTTTGATAGTCTTCTTAATGTGTCAAAAACTGCCTTGCTGTTACCTTTTATTAGCCCCAATGAATGAGATATATTAGCTAAACTTATAATTTTCTTTACTTGGTAAATATCTTTTTTCACATCATTCATTGTATTTTTCCTCTCTAAAGGGAATTGTTTACATTTTCTTATCTCCCCCTCCCTTACTCTGCTTAGTCAAGGGATAACTTGGAGAATACTAGGACTCTTTTCCTACCCCCCATACTAAATAGTGTAATAACCCCATATCAGAATAAATGAATCTATCTTTTGGTTAAATTGTCTCTTTCTGATAACCACTTGTCTTTGGACTGGGTTTTTTTGTCTATACAAGCGGGAAGGGCATATTGGGATACTACTATTCAAACCCCCCCTCTCCTTGTTAAATTGTATTTTCTGTAACTATGATTTTTTGACTGTACCATGCTAAATATTGTGATTTTGGTTTAACTGAAAATAAATACCATAAACCTGATATTATTGTGTTGGCCGACCCATTACCCCATATCTGTTATACCGGTATGTAGTTTGTATTCACGTCTGTGTGTTTGTAGCACCAAATTGGTGTGTGTACATGAGTGTTGAGTAACTGGCAAAAATTGTTTAGCCAGGAGAGGTTTAGGAGTCTACAGATAAATAAAATTGTCGTAAGATAGGCAAATCGGAGAAATTACCCGATTTCAGAGACTGTCCTTACTCTTTTTCAGCACCCTTGTGAATCAACTATCCATTTCTTAACCCTTACTATCACAGAGCCTTCACTATCATTTCCCACTCTGACGGGACCACTATTTCTAAGACCTATCTCAAATAAAATTACGACAATCGGATTAGGCTTTAATGGAATTCTTTCCATGGTCAAGCGCCCCAAAGTAAACAATACTTGTCTAAAGTGGCCAGGTGGGTATTTCGAGATTCTAACGAGGCTAGGAGAGTCCCGACTGATAACGCAAGGAAATTGTCGGACGTCAACTCGGAATTTATGCCATATTACCAGTAAAAATCTGTAGTCGGAGTTTAAACATTTCAGTGGTCGGAATCGGAGATCTTTTTGGCCGATTCCACAACCTTGGTTATAACAATAAAAACCAAAACCAATAAGAAAAAACAATTTGCATTGCCGACTAATATTAATCAAAACTCATCTGATATGTGCTTCATTCTGTAATTTTGGAGTTACAATCCTATGTTAGGATATTTACTAATCAAAACATTGTTCTTATGACAAGATCATTAATGTAGAAGTAAAAACCAGATTATTATTGTATAACTGATTACAAGATCATTACTATAGAGATGAAGACATGATCATTAATGTAGAACTGATGACATGATCATTAATGAATAACTAGTGACAAGATTATTTTTTTTTCTTTTTTTTTTTTTCTATAACCAGCGGCACTCGAGCTTTCTAGCTCTTTCGGCCCAATGACATGTCATTGCGAGGCTGGGGGGTCAGTGGACTTTCCTTCCAACCCGGTCAGGAGCTTCGCTCCTTCCCATCCACACGGGATTTATGTGCATTAATTTAGTCAAATTTCCGAAACATTACTTCAAACGCCGACGGCCGGGTTTGATTAACATGTCGCCAGTACAACGTAGCCATTACACAATTAATGAGAACTCACATTAATTTAGAACTATTACAAGATTATTAATGATAATATCATTAATTTAGAACTGATGACAAGATCATTAATGTATAACTCATGACAAGATCACTAATGTAGAAGTGATGACAAGATTATTAATGCAGAGCTGATGACAAGATCATCAATGTAGAACTGATAACAAGATCCCTAATATAGAACTGAGTACAAGATCATTAATGTAGAACTGATGGCAATATATTTAATGTAGAACTGATGACAAGATCTTTAATGTAGAATTGATAGCAAATCCCTAATGTTGTTGTTGTTTAACTAGGGCTGCTAGGCTCTTCGCTCTTTTATAGCCAATACGAAGTTGACGACTCCTTGGTATTATCTACACTATAGATCTATGCTTTTCCTGTGGCTTTTCTGCCATTCCGAAACGGGTTGAATTGAAGTTCCAGTTTCTCCAGCCCGGCTTGCCTTTAAAGGATTGTCACATCCGGTCCCAAGCTAGCAGTAAGAAGCGCGTGGCATACTATGCATTCCCCGCCATCGAAGAGGCCTGGCATTCTATACAGAGCTAAAATACTGTGCTCTGGTTCTGGGCTCTCTCAAGGAATTGTCACGTCATTATCAGAGCCACTTATCAGCTTCCCCTGCTTATCACTGGGTTCACCGTGAGATCCTCCTGCATGCAGTCAACCAGGTCTAAGTCTGGGGTTCAAGTGACTTCTTCAAGCTTAGTGTGCAATGCTGGGTTCTCAACACGTTGCACCACAGTGGGAATCCCTGGAAGTGTGTGGATCATTTGAAAAGTCAATGAGGGTATAATTAGCCTCACAGACAGAGGTTCACTTCCACGTAAGTACACTGTAGCATTGTGCATAGCTGGTGGTCATATAAAGATGACTCCAAATATGCGGATGCATAGATCCCTAATGTAGAACTGATGACAAGATCATCAATGTAGAACTGATGACAAGACCATCAATGTAGAACTGATGACAAGATCATAAATGTAGAACTGATGACACGATCATCAATGTAGAACTGATGACAAGACCATCAATGTAGAACTGATGACAAGATCATCAATATAGAACTGATGACAAGACAATCAATGTAGAACTGATGACAAGATCATCAATGTAGAACTGATGACAAGATCATCAATGTAGGACTGATGACAAAATCATCAATGTAGAACTGATGACAACATCATCAATGTAGAACTGATGACAAGACCATCAATGTAGAACTGATAACAAGAGACCATCAATGTAGAACTAATGACAACATCATCAATGTAGAACTGATGACAAGATCATCAATATAGAACTGATGACAAGATCATCAATGTAGAACTGATGACACGATCATCAATGTAGAACCGATGACAAGACCATCAATGTAGAACTGATGACAAGATCATCAATGTAGGACTGATGACAAAATCATCAATGTAGAACTGATGACAAGATCCAGCTAAATGTCAGTGGAGCAGGTGATGAGAAGAAAACGCTGGCGATGGATAGGACACACACTGAGGAAACCTGTTGATATAATCACAAGCCAGTCCTTATTCTGGAGTACTGAGGGTAAGAGAGGTAGAGAAAGATCGAGGAACATATGGAGAAGATAACTGGAGAATTATGTGAACTGATAAGAATGACATGGAAAGACTTTGAGCAGATGTCACGTGACGGGAAGATTGCTTAAGTTTGTTGAAGGCGTCTGCTCATTTGGGTAGCTAAATGGCAATGATCATGACGTTGATAATGACGTTGATCATGACGTTGATCATGACGTTGAAAATGATTATGAAAAAGATTATACTTACTTCAAAGCATTGCAGGGAGCCGCGCTGGTGTAATGGTTACCACACTGCGCAGGCGATCGGGTGATCCAGGTTCGAGCCCTGGCGAGGACATTTGAAGCAGTGTTGTCGACCGGGACTTAGACTGGAATAATTCGAGCCCTGGCGAAGACATTTGATGAAGTGTCGTCGACCAGGGACTGGAATAACCTGAACGACTCCTTAGCCGACCCAGCTCTAATGTGTACCTCCGAAATCGGAGAGTATCTGCCTGAATGGCGAGAGGACACCTGTGATTGTACAGGAAAAAAAGGTTCACTGACGTAAAATCAATCTCAGGTTAGACATATTAACAGGAGATTTCGCCTCGAGTAATAGCGGGCGTACGATTAAAAAAAAAGCCTTGCAATATTTTCTTTAATGAATATTTTCAAGATAAAGAGAGAAATGATATAGATAACATTGTGAGCACACAAAAATGAACAGAACATAGCGGAATGAACACATCAAATTCCTAATATGAAACAAAGTAATTCGAAACAAGTCTCGATGTTAAAATAGCGAAAATTATTATACAAAAGGTAGTCCCATAGGAAATACTGCAGCAGTGAGTGAAATATTAGAGACTTCGCTATACTAGGTACAGCATTGAGAGGTGGTGTATATAGTACTTTTCCTCGTTGCATTTTCCTTCCCCAACACAAAACCAAAGTCATGTACCCATTTACAGCTGGGTAAACTAAAGAATATCGATACCGTGAATCGAGCCCGGTACTGTTACTGCGAGAGATCGGGGCACTAACCACTCTGCCAATCGGACGCTCAAATCATTATATACATCCCTTTTTATATCTGCCCTGTCTTGTGTTGTGAATTTGTGTACGATGCTTGAATCACTGTAATTGAGCTTATTCATCGGAGACTGTTTGCTCTCATGAGTCACTGCGCGTATAGGATGACGGCCTCTGCATTCGCTTTCTGGAAGAAGAACAAAACAACGAACGAGAATATTGAGAGATATCCCACTGCAACAAAGAAAGATGTACTTATATGCTATACAGAACCGGCTTCAGGAAGTGTGGGGCGGAGTTCTAACAGTTTTTACGGGACCCCTGCTAAAAAAAAGAATAATTAATAAAAACACCAAAGAAAACGTTCATTTCTTTCTTCTTCTTTTTCCGTCCTTAGCCACCGACCGTCAAAGCAGTCAGTGGCCATTACGCCTAGTGGCGTCTTAGGGCAACAGCAGATAGGTTTTCTCTGTCATTGTTTCCCATCACGCCTATTGGCGTCTTTAGGGCAACGGCAAATCAATCCATTTGCTGTTGTTTCCGTAATCGAAGTGACTGGCAAACGGGTGATCAGCCCGTTGGTGTTCATTTCTTTAATGTTTATTTAATGTTTATTGAACGCAGTTTCATAATCCAGATATACCAGGTTCGAAACCTGCTGCAGGCGGTTTGGTAGCAGATCGCTTTGTGTGGATTTTTAACAATGGTATAAGCGCCGTACCGTTCAGAAAGCAATGGCAAACTGCTGAATGAAAACAATTGCCTAGAAAAATCACAAACAGCCAATAAAAGCTGGGGTTGATTGCCCCGTCCTGTAAAGGATAAGCAACTAACTTGTTTAATGTCCATGATTATATATGTATGTGGTCGGAGTGGCTAAAAGGTATGGCGTCCGCCTCGAATTCTAGAGGTACCGGGTTCGATACCCAGTTGAGGGAATATGATTAATGAAATTTTGTTTCAGAACCAGTGGTCCTAATGATATCATACTCCCCCCTAGACTTCTCGGATAAGGGCAAACAAATAGGAGGTCCGTTGTGCAAGTTGCGCACGTTAATAATCCCACAGCAGTTGTAAAGAGCAGACGATATGGCCGCTGCCCTGGCAAAATTTAAACATTAGAAACCTACCCACCACAAAAATATTTATAGGATGTGTGATTCCTATATATACACATTGGGATTCTCGCCGGTGCTACGGAGTTCGTGCACTGTGCTGAGATGCTCCTTGTGTGATCTCAGGGAGGAGATCGGAGCACTGAAGGAGTTGTCCGTGTGCAATGGAGACAATCGGAACCAATTTTAATGAGATTTCGAATATTGAAAAATTTTCTTCAGTTTAACATTTACATTTAATTAAGACAACTTCATCGATGCTACCAGTCTGTTCAAGCCAAAAATCTATCTATCTATCTATCTATCTATCTATCTATCTATCTATCTATCTATCTATCTATCTATCTATCTATCTATCTATCTATCTATCTATCTATCTATCTATCTATCTATCTATCTATCTATCTATCTATCTACCAACCTGCCTACCTATCTACCTTCCTATATATCTATCAATCAATCTGTCGGTCGGTCGATCGGTCGGTATGTCTGTCAGTCTATATGTCTGTCAGTCGGTCTGTCTGTCTATCTGTTCGTCTGTCCGTCTGTGGGTCGGTCTGTCTGTCGGTCTGTCTGTCTGTCGGCCTGTCTGTCAGTCCTTCGGTCTGTCTGTCCTTCCGTCTTTCTGTCTGCTGGTCTTCTGTCGGTCTGTCAGTATGACTGTTGGTCTTCTATCGGTCTGTCTGTCTGTCCTTCGATCTGTCTGTCTACCTGTCGCTCGGTGTCCGTCTGTCTGTCCGTCCGTTCCTCTATCTATCTATCTATCTATCTATCTATCTATCTATCTATCTATCTATCTATCTATCTATCTATCTATCTATCTATCTATCTATCTATCTATCTATCTATCTATCTATCTATCTATCTATCTATCTATCTATCTATCTATCTACCTACCTACCTACCTACCCAACCCACCCACCTATCTGTGGTGGATTTGATGTTAAGAAATGTTGTTATGTACTCTTAGTGTACTGAATGAGGTCAGCTGTGAAGGTCCCTGAATATAACAAATTATTATGGTAAGTGTACATGGTACCTTTCTGCTACCACCTTTATGATCTCATTCAGACTTATTCTTTGACTAGAATGTATGATGACTACGTTTGGTGTCTAGGATTATGAATATGTAGTGTAATGTTGCATTAACCAACTGAACAGATAAACAACTATTTTATTATCCAACACAACACAACAATACTACGACAATCACATACAAAGTACACTTTAAAAGACTATCTTAAGTAAGTCAGTGGTTGAATGTTGTGTAACGTTAATTTTTTTTCAATTTATTTTGTCCTGACTCTATTTGTTTGAATCAGGACTGACAATCAAAGTGAAATCAAGGGAATTATTTACATTAATCAATTTACACAATGGAACTTCTGTCCATAATACAAGTATTATTATAATAAAAGTGTGTAGGTGTAATTTTCTAAATTAGGTTAATACTGGTATATATATAATGGTAGGTTGTTAGTTAACATCCCTCCCTATAGTTCATTTGCTTTTCATTTGTCGCAGGTGGAATTTTTTTATTAATATTTTCAGTCTTTATTCTTAAAAACTAGAGTTCATAGAGGTTGAGCTTCCTGGTGCCGAACAGGCACTTATCTTCGAAAGATAACACCGGTAGATCTTTTCCTAGGCTCGCTGGACAATCTGTTCCACTTATTGAAAGGCAATGGCATCCAGCACGTGCCCAAAATATGCAAACAGTGTCAGGAATCACTCAGTTCCCACGAGCTTGGTTTTACGTTAATGTCAGGGCCACAAAAAACCCTGAAATAAGAAGGTTATGCATCCTTCTTTATAACAAGCATACAATAATATTCCACAATTTATTACAGGTACAGTACAAACAAACGAATAGGGTCAGCTCTTGATGACAACCTATTTTACCATTATATTTTGACGAGACAATGTATACCAGTATTCCTCTCCCCTAATGGTTACAACGCCTCTGCACTTCCAGCAGTAATCTTTTTCCATACAATAGGATAGGTGTTATGCTCCTTGATGACAATCATATATAATTTTGTAGTTCTACACCTCTCTGATAGTCTATCATATGATGGATCAATCTCTAGGCTCTGCCTACGTCTGCCATGGACCCACTTACTTACAGTCGTATTGCAGTATCTCCCATTCAAACTTTATTTTAAATGAGAGGTTAATAAAATCAATCTTACCACAAATTTCAATGAAATATACACAAACGAACGATGACTGGCAAACAATTTATGGCACACTTTAGATCTGCCTTGTCCAGACTGCTTTCTCTAGGTTTGAAAAGCACCAGCCTGCTCTCATCGTTCCTTGTTCATTAGAAAATTTTTTCAAAATGGCAACGAGCAGTCTACTTTTCCGATAATATATAATGTATGGGCCAATGGGACCATGAACTCATTTATTTTGAATCAAACTTTAAAAAAAAAAACTCTCAAACTACTATGTTTACTACTGCAAATATATTTTTAGTTTTAGGTCAACCGATCCTATCGCACCTTCCTTTCAACTACCGCCAATCAAGTTACAGGTGGGACCTCAAGACGCAGCAATAGAGACCGCAGTCAGCGACTCATAGCTTGACTGCCTGCGTCAGGACCAGCGAACCAGAGCTGGTCAAGACCGTGCTCCACCTCCACGTGGTGGTCCTGGAAACAGTATGCAGCAATGCAGGCTGGCTGAGCGAGCACGGATCGCAATGGGAAGGCAAACCCGGTCCTAAAAAATGCCGTGCAGAAGTCGGATGTGTCGACCGAAAGGTGCAGATATCACAGCTACGTTGTTAACAGACACAACGCAACCACCGTGCTTTTCAGGGCGAACGAAGAAGAAGAAGAAATTACAGGTACCTTTTAGTCCTTATTTCCCCAAAAGCTTTTTTCAAAACATGCAATGAAAAAAAAATAAGCAGGCATGATTTTTGTTTTCGTCAGTCCGTCTTACAATACATAGTATTTTTGACAATATCTTGGTTATTTTTTGTACTAGAGGGTAACTGACACCATACTATTGCTCAGGAGATCATAAGGTATCCGAATATATAATTTTTTATGGCCCTATGTATTATGGTTCATAATTCCATATTTTTTCTATGTTAGTCGTTCAAATCTAGAAACTACCACCTGTTCCATTCTTTTTCTAACTATTTTCAAACCAAATACGAGACTTGTCCGTAGTACGTTAGAATTACGTCATTCCTTATAAGAGCTAAGGTTGTTTACATGATTCAATTGACGAACATTTTTTAGTTTTGTATCGTAATTTGAAAATCGCCCAAGGCTATGTCGCGCGAGTTGGCTTTTGTGCAATCAACGCGAGACGGCGTCCCTATGTTCTGTCTTTCTATCCCTCCCCTTTTTTCTTTTATTCTATCACTCTATCGTCTTGAACTTGCACGAGTGTTACATTTAATCTCAAGGACGAATTTCGAAAAGACAGTATCTTTCATTCGGCTATAAGGCTTATCAAAATCCGCATACCGGTTGGCGTGGGGACGAAGAAGCTGGACTCAATTTTTATGTTCTATCTTATTTTTGACTTTATGCACTATAATATTCTCTAATTTAGCTATTGTATTTAGAATATCGTCACACATCTCCCCACTTTAGAACAGACTACATGATGTCAGTTCATAATTCGAAATACACATAGATAAATTTAAATCATTATGCCTGGTGACTACTCTGATTTTCGTCGTACTGGTGTCTACTTAAAAAATCTGCACCTACGTTTTCCGACCCGGGGATATATCTATGATAAATTGGTATGGCTGTAAGAGCAATGACCAACGTAATAATCTAGCATTTTCATGCTTTGCTTGCGACAGAAATACGAGTGGTTTATGGTCTGTTTGGATCCTAAATGATCTACCATAGAGATAGACCTGGAACTTCTTTATCGCCCATATCAAAGCCAGACATTCCTTTTCACTAGTTGAATATTTTTGTTCCGCTGTGTTCAGCTTACGGCTAGCATAAGCAACTGGGGTTAATTTCCCACCAAGTGAATTGGATCTCTGTAGTAATAATAATAATAATAGCCCCTTCAGTCATAACTGACTATGGGAATGCGCCCCTGAGCTGACAGCCCTCAGCTGCTTATTTTCCTGGTGCTCCTTTCGAGGTTTTCTCCCCTCCTCTTCTTGTTGTGTGAGCCTCTCTTCGCCCAATCTGAGTTAGCGCCGTAAATAGCATCGCCACTCAGTGCGATCGGCAGCTTCATCCTCCCATGTTGCTGGATCCATGTCCAGTTCCCTCATATCTCTCTTGCACACATCTTTGAACCTCAGCTGTGGTCGCCCAACTGTTCTCCTGCCATCTGCTAGTTGTCCGTAGAAGATATCTTTTGGGATGCGACCATCTTCCATGCGGCGAACATGACCAAGCCAGCGAAGTCTGCGCTGTCTAAGCAGTGTATACATACTTTGAAGGCCAGCACGTGACAACACCTCGACATTAGTCACTTTATCTTTCCACGAGATGCCGAGGATGCGGCGTAGACACCGTAAATGGAAGGTATTGAGCCTTCTTTCTTGCTTAGCATAGGTCGTCCAGGTCTCGCTGCCATATAGGAGTGTGCTGGTGACGCAGGCATTATATACCGCAGCTTTGGTCTTCATTGTGAGTTTGGAGTTTCCCCAAACACGCGATGTGAGGCGGGCAAAGGTAGCTGCAGCTTTGCCAATGCGGCTGTCGATTTCTGTATCCAGTGAGAGTTTGTCATTGATGGTAGACCCTAGGTATGTGAAGTGATGCACCACTGCCAATTCATAGTTATCGATAGTGATAACTGGTGCAGCACCCGCATCCTGACTCAGCACATTCGTTTTTTTTAGACTTATTGTGAGGCCAAAGTCCTTGCATGCTTCAGTGAAGCGATTCATCAAGTTCTGAAGCTCCTGTTGGCTTTGAGTGACGACTGCAGCATCATCAGCGAACAACAAGTCTCTTATAGTGACCCTTCTGATTTTTGTTTTTGCCTTCAGCCTTGAAAGATTAAACAGACGGCCATCTGACCTAGTGTGAAGGCATATTCCTTCAGTTGCATCTCTGAAAGCATGTTTCAAGAGTAGGGCAAAGAAGATCCCGAAGAGGGTCGGAGCCAGAACACAGCCTTGTTTAACGCCACTTCGTATGTCAAAGGGCTGTGACGTGCTTCCAGCATATTGGACTGTTCCCTTCATGTCGTCATGGAATGACTTTATCATTTCCAGCATTTTAGAAGGGCAGCCTATTTTCAGGAGGATTTTGAAGAGTCCATCCCTACTAACCAGGTCAAATGCTTTTGTGAGGTCTATAAAGGCGATATATAAAGGCTTTTTCTGCTCCCTTGATTTTTCCTGAAGCTGGCGGACAGAGAAGATCATGTCTGTTGTTGATCTACCAGCTCGGAATCCGCACTGTGACTCTGGATATATGTGCTCAGCTAACTTGTGTAGTCGCATTAAGATGACTTTGGCAAAAACCTTACCAACAATACTAAGAAGAGAGATGCCTCTGTAGTTATTGCAATCACTTCTGTCTCCTTTATTTTTATATAGTGTTACAATCCTGGCATCTCGCATGTCTTGAGGAATAGTTGTCTCTTCCCAGCACTGGCACAGCATCCTATGCAGGGGATGTAATAGCGTGCTCTTGCAGCATTTGATTAAATCAGGAGGAATCCCATCACTGCCTGGTGCTTTGCCAGAGGCCAAGCTATCAATGGCCTTGCTGAGTTCCTCTAATGTTGGTTCGGCATCCAGCTCCTCCATAGTTGGCAGACATTTGACAGCATCAAGGGCTGCAGGCGTAACGGTATTTTCTCTAGCGTAAAGCTCAGAGTAGTGCTCGACCCACCTCTCCATCTGCTTACCCTTATCGGTTAGCTTCTCTCCACTGATGGTTTTTAGCGGTGCCGTCTTACTTTTTTGGGGGCCAAGTGCTTTCTTTATACCGTCATACATTTGTTTAATGTTGCCTGTTTGCGCTGCGATCTGGATGCTCTCACTGAGCTGGAGCCAATAGTCATTTGCACAGCGTCGAGCAGTTTGTTGAACTTTGCTTCTCGTAGCCTTCAGGATCTGTAGGGTTCTAGCACTCGGTGAACGTTTGTATTCATTCATAGCACTGCGCTTAGCTTCAATGACAGGTGCCATCACATCCGATGAAGCATCAAACCAGTCATTTGACTTTGCCGTTTTCTTACCAAAGGTGGCAAGTGCAGTACTTTGAATGGTGTTCCGTAGATGCTCCCAGTTCTCTGTAATAGTATTACCATGCTGAGGGCTACTAAGCACTTTCTTGAAGGTCGCAGTAAATTGAGTGATCATGACAGGGTCTGACATCTTGCTGGTATCAATGCGTGGTTTCCCTTCATGTCTGACACAATAGAGTTTTCTTGGTTGTGCTCTGATTTTGCAGCAAACCAAGGAGTGATCTGTATCACAGTCTGCACTATGGTACGAGCGCGTGGAGAGCACAGACCTGAGAAGTGGCCTTCTGACGAGAATCAGGTCCAGTTGGTGCCAGTGCTTGGATCGTGGGTGTCTCCATGACACCTTATGCTGGAGTTTTGTCTGAAAGTAGGTGTTGGTCACGCAGAGGTCATGGTGGACACACAACTCTAAGAGCCGTTGTCCATTTTCATTCATCTTGCCAATACCAAACCTGCCCAGACATGAAGGCCATGAAACATTATCGGCACCCACTCTAGCGTTAAAGTCGCCAAGGAGAACAAGCTGTTCTTGCAGAGGTATGCTTTTGATGACTGCTGCTAGATTCTCATAGAACTCATCTTTAGCTTCTGAGGCAGAGTACAGAGTAGGAGCATACACACTGACAAGGGTGATGGGACCTGTGCTAGTTTGCAGGCGGAGCGTTAACAGGCGTTCTGATCCATTCTCGCCTGGTTCAACCATTTTAGTTAGCGATTTTTTTACCGCAAAACCTACTCCGTGTTCTCTAGCTTTATTAAGATCTTTCCCGTGCCAATAAAATGTGTAGTCTTTCTCGCTCACCGTTCCAGGGCCCGCCAGGCGCGTTTCCTGAAGTGCAACTATATCCACCTGAAGTCGTTTAAGCTCATCATTAATTATGGCTGTCTTCCTTACATCGTTTACGTCCTGTAGGTTTCCAGATTGTCCAGTCAACATAGTTCGGACGTTCCAGCATCCCAATCTGAGAGTTTGCTTATTTTTAATATTCTGATAATTGCTTGGTGCAAAATTTTCTGTCCACCGTTCGGGTTTGACCCTAATCCCCATGCACCCAATGGGGAAAGCAGACAGTGGCGGGACAATACCTTATTGACTGGGGGCTGCCCAGCTTGAAGCGGGCGGTAGCTGTCCAGTGAGATCCTAGAACCTCTCCCACTGTCGGAAGTAGCCCCTGGCGC
The DNA here is from genome assembly GCA_024509875.1 of Oreohelix idahoensis. Lineage (NCBI taxonomy): Eukaryota > Metazoa > Mollusca > Gastropoda > Stylommatophora > Oreohelicidae > Oreohelix > Oreohelix idahoensis. The sequence goes on along the minus strand of JAMPIV010003249.1, from coordinate 143,854 downwards.
CATGCCCTATGCCAATTGGGCAAAATGCTTATAACCGAAAACTGCTACTTCCCGTGTTTTGCCGACACCTATAGGGTGAAGCTGGAGTGTCCTCTCCAGGGCGCGAGCTTGGGCACAGTTATATGGAGATCAAGCTGTTGCCCATGCAGCATGTTCCCCCTCTCCACACAGCTGGTAGATCCAAAGGAACGGCAGTAGCCGATACAGTTTGGTACCAGCCACGTCGCAGGAGTTGCCAGAATAATGTCGAATCGACATTAGACTACCTTAGGGACTCCGACTCCGGATTTATCCTCAGGGTTTACTCCCGAAGCCAATTCCATAAATGGATATTCCCGCAAGGCAGCGGAGGTTTGAATTCAGAGTTCCTTCTCTTAGATAAGCTACCAACCAAGGATCACGAGCCCTATCTGCCCGAAGCTGCTGGTTTTAAGGCGCCAGTCGCTCGCCTTTGCCCCTTCTCCCGTCAGTGAAAACAGTTCCGTTGGGCTCAAACTGAGCCACACGTGAAGGCCGGGAGCTGGACTTGGTTGTCAGAGGCTGCTTGAGGCGCGTGCCATTGAAGTATTTTATCTGCAGTGAGAGCTTACCCTCACTACAACTCCCGGCTGTAACAACCTTTGTAATAGGGCTGCCGCTAATCCGACGTTACTCGCGTCCGTTCGCACAACAAAGTCTTGACTCAAGCCGGGCAATTTCAATATAGCATTGCTTGTGAGTTTTTCTTTTAACTCTTGGTAGGCCGATTCACACTGTGCTGACCAAGTAATTTTATCAGGATTTCCTTTGCGCGTTAAATCCGTCAGTGGTGCACATATCGAGTTAAAATTTTTAATATACTTCTGGTAAAAACCACACAACGAGACAAAAGATCTCACATCTTTTTTTGTCTGTGGCCTCGGCGCTTTCTTCAATTTCTCCAAGTTCTTGGGGTCAGGGGTCATGTTTCCCTGAGATACTGTGTGTCCCAAGAATTCCAACTTTTTACATCCAATACAACATTTGGTCGGTCTAGCCGTCAAGTTTGCCTCCCTGAGTCTATCCAACAACATATTCAGAGAGTTAATGTGTTCCTCAAATGTTTCTGTAGCAATGAGAATATCATCCATGAAATTCGTGATACATGGATTATTCAGGGGATCCAACAATTTTCGCATCATTCTAGAAAATACACTCGGAGCATTTTTCAACCCAAAAGGCAACATGTTGAATTCATAATGTCCGTCCGAGGTGCTAAAGGCCAAATACTGTCTAACCTCAGGTTTTACTGGAATCTGATAATAGCCTTTGCTCAAATCCACCTTAGAGAAATATTTGGCTTTGTTCAGCCTAGCAAACAGCTGGTTTGTATCAGGTAATGGATCCACCTGACCTTCTGTGACAGCATTCAGTTTCCTGTAATCTATACACAGTCTGTGTTCCCCAGAGGGTTTTCTCAACAGAACCACACTAGAACTGTATGGAGATTCACTGTGTGAAATAATTCCTTCTTTCAACAAATAATCTATCTCCCCCTTCAAAGCTGTCTCCTTTGCAAACGGAATCGTATAGGCTCTCATACAGATTGGTGTTGGATCTACAAGTTTCATATCATACTCCAACCAATTCGTATGCCCCGGTTTGTCCGTTAACACATCTGTATGATCATTCAAAACCTTTTGAACTCTCTCCCTCTGATTTTTCGTTAAGTGGTTACTGATTTTTACCTGTGTGGCTGTCTCACAGGGATGTAGGGGATATTCATGAGAGGTGAGTGGTTCGTTTTTCATTCCCGTTGCGATCGACAGGGTTAGTAAGTGTGTCTCGTCCTGATTTTCTTTTTCCAGATATTTCTTCAGGAGATTCACATGATAGATTTTCTCTTTCCCCTTTTTATCTATCTTATAATTTGTTCTAGACACCTTCTCTAGAACTGTATATGGACCTTGCCATCCAATTTGCAACTTGTTACTACTGCCTGGTAATAGAAGGAGCACCTTCTCTCCCACAGCTAAATCTCTATCCTTCGCCTTTTTATTATAATAGGCAGCATGCTTTTTCTGGCTTGCCTCAAATTCTCATTAGCAAGTTTCCAGCCAGCTTTAAGACGAGTGGTCAGCGCGTTCACATATTGATATGATGAGGTAATATTTTCTTCTGCCTTATCATCAGTCCACGTCCTTAACAAGGTTACATATGGACTTTTAATTTTTCTGACATATTTTTCATAATATTGGAAGCCTTGTGTTTAGGACGTTTTTTCCTTGTGTCATCCCATAAGAATCTTCCACTACCAATTCTTTTCGTGGGGTTGTCTCCCCACTTTAAATTCCTTGTGAGAGATCTTCTCTCTCTTTTTTCTTCCTCCGGTTCACATAATTCCGACCGAGGGATTGTCGGCTTATTCTGGGATACAACCAATTTTGGCCCGCGACACAGAGTTGCCATATTAATACATTCAAGTGAAGACTGGGTGTGAAAAGGGGGTTCCCATTCCACTTTGTCTACATTTTTAAATTTATTTTTATTTTCAGGCCTGAGTTTGGCCAGTGACGTTTCTAGGTCTTGATTATTATTTTCCCCACTTGTGGGTGTTCCGTCATGCATTATGCCACATGATTCTACAAAATTTTCAACGATGACCATTACATCCGGCCAATAATAATTTTGAGCAACTTTTTGGCAGATGGTACCTACTTTCTCGTGGTCCCCATCTTTTTCAACATGTAAGCTCCTTATTACATCTGCCCTATATGCCCTTGGAAGAACCAACTGTCCGTGACCAGTGGATCCAGTTCCGGCCTTCCTATATAACAATTTGTTCTTCATATAGAAGTCTCCCTTGCCTGGAGGTGTATGACATTTGGGCAATTTCTTAAAACAAGGCTTGAGGGTCTTATCCTCAGCCTGCGCCTTCCTCATCTCATCTGGATGACTATTTATTGGATTTTCCTCCTCCTTTTTGGACTGTGATCTGGTCTGCACTGTTGCCATGATCACAGGTCTCTTGGGATTCCCCAAGAAGACATATCTACACCCAAATATCAAAGGGTAGATTGGTTCATTTATCACTGCTGCTTTGATGATTCCTTCCACATATCGCGTTATTACATTTATCCTGGCGATGGGAAGTGTCATGGTCGCTACGTCCTTGGTTGCAGCCTGGATCTCCACTGTTTCTGTGGTGTATTGATCTGCTTGCACCAGGTGAGAACTCACAACTGAATCATAATCCAATCCAGTATCATACAAGCACCTTATGGTGACTCCATTACATATTACTTCTTCACACACTGGGGGTGATAAGGTTCCTGCTGTTTAGTAGGGTTGGCCTTTACTCCCTTTCTCCCAGTTTTCATTGCAGCGAAGGAAGGAGGTTTCCTAGTACACTTTTCGGTGTTATGGTTGTCCATCTTACACCATCTACAATATAATCTACCTTTATGAAAGGATTTTCTTTCCTCATATTTTCTGTCATTGAATTGTGGGTTTTTATTTCTATAATCATTTCGTGGCCTATCAAAATGTTGCTTACCTTTGTTTCCCTGATCTTTGTTGTCATATCTGTTAGAGTTTTGAGGAGCCCTATAATTGTCTACCTGTTTCTTTTTTGTGCCCGCTACCTCTGCTTGGGCTGCCTGATACCTCTCAGCGACATTGAGTAACTCACCCAGCCTCTCTGCACCTTGTTCCATGAGAAACTTTCTCAAGTCTGGAGCCATGGACTCTCTCAATTGCTCAATAAGGATCATTTCTTTAAGATCTTGGGTTTTCCCCAAAGCAGTCCATTTCTCCAAGTAGGTCTCTAAACGTGCAGAGAACTGGTGATAGGTCTCACCCGACAGTAGCTTGGCATTTCTAAATTTTTTTCCTGTAAAATTCTCCATTCTTTTCATACCTTAGCAAAAGAGCCTGTTTTAACATGTCATAATTGTCTTGGTCATCCCTGCTCATTTTGGCAAAAACTTCATAAGCTGTTCCCCTGAGACCCTGGGATAACTTTAGGCTCCACCTTTCTCTCTCTAACCCATACGTGGTAGCCAAAAGTTCAAACCTACCTAGAAAACTTTCTATGTCATCATCTTTCTCAACAAAATGGTCTAAATGAAACCCCATAGCTGAGGTTGAGGCTCCCTGACTAGCAGTGGCATCGGAGGTAAAGGGGCTGGCACCATTTTCAGGAGCATGGCCTTGTAATTCCAACTCCCTTAGTCGTAACTCGTGCTCCCTCTGCAATCTCCTATCTTTTGCTTCCCTTTCAGCAGCCAGACTCTTTTCTTCTCTTTCTGCAGCTAATCTCTTTTCTTCTCTTTCTGTAGCTAATCTCTTTTCTTCTCTTTCTGTAGCTAATCTCTTTTCTTCTCTTTCTGTAGCTAATCTTTTTTCTTCTCTTTCTGTAGCTAATCTTCTTTCCTCTGCTTCTCTTTCTGTAGCTAATCTTCTTTCCTCTGCTTCTCTTTCGGCCTTTTTTTCTTCTAATTGGAGCCTTTTAATCTCCGCCTCCCTATCCGCCTCCAATGCCCTACCCTCTTTGTCAGCCTCAATCGGCAACCTCTTAATTTCTTTTTCAGCCTCTAACTTTCTTTCAGCTTCTAATTTCCTGTCTGCCCTATCTCGTTCAATAAATTTGTCACATTCTGAGGTTACATACTGAACCAGCTCTGGTCCATCCATGCCCATCTCTTTAGCAGTCTCAACAGCAGCAGATCGAAACTTTGCCAGATCAGCCATTCTGTACTATGCAAACCTTTAAATTTCTAATTAGACAAATTTCTAATTATGACTAACAATTTCTAATTATGACTAAGAACAACCACAAGCACTGATAGTTCAACCACTATTTAAATTCCACAAAAGAATACTTTTAGTTTTATTTTAAAGGTATTTAAAATTCTCGGGACCTGAGACCCTAATATAATTTATAAGAATTTTAAAAACCCGGAATCGAGCTACCCAATATATGTGGTGGATTTTATGTTAAGAAATGTTGTTATGTACTCTTAGTGTACTGAATGAGGTCAGCTGTGAAGGTCCCTGAATATAACAAATTATTATGGTAAGTGTACAGAGTACCTTTCTGCTACCACCTTTATGATATCATTCAGACTTATTCTTTGACTAGAATGTATGATGACTACGTTTGGTGTCTAGGGTTATGAATATGTAGTGTAATGTTGCATTAACCAACTGAACAGATAAACAACTATTTTATTATCCAACACAACACAACAATACTACGACAATCACATACAAAGTACACTTTAAAAAACTATCTTAAGTAAGTCAGTGGTTGAATGTTGTGTAACGTTAATTTTTTTCAATTTATTTTGTCCTGACTCTATTTGTTTAAATCAGGACTGACAATCAAAGTGAAATCAAGGGGAATTATTTACATTAATCAATTTACACAATGGATCTTCTGTCCATAATACAAGTATTATTATAATAAAAGTGTGTAGGTGTAATTTTCTAAATTAGGTTAATACTGGTATATATATATAATAGTAGGTTGTTAGTTAACATCCCTCCCTATAGTTCATTTGCTTTTCATTTGTCACAGGTGGAATTATTTTATTAATATTTTCAGTCTTTATTCTTAAAAACTAGAGTTCATAGAGGTTGAGCTTCCTGGTGCCGAACAAGCACTTATCTTCGAAAGATAACACCGGTAGATCTTTTCCTAGGCTCGCTGGACAATCTGTTCCACTTATTGAAAGGCAATGGCATCCAGCACGTTCCCAAAATATGCAAACAGTGTCAGGAATCAATCAGTTCCCACGAGCTTGGTTTTACGTTAATGTCAGGGCCACAAAAAACCCTGAAATAAGAAGGTTATGCATCCTTCTTTATAACAAGCATACAATAATATTCCACAATTTATTACAGGTACAGTACAAACAAACGAATATGGTCAGCTCTTGATGACAACGTATTGTACCATTATAATTTGACGTGANAATGTATACCAGTATTCCTCTCGCCTAATATTTACAACGCGTCTGCAATTCCAGCAGTAATCTTCTTCTTTACAGTATGATAAGTGTTATGCTTTTGATGACAATCATAATATAATTTTTCCAGGTAATTCTACACACCTCTCTGATAGTCTATCATATGTTGGATCAATCTCTAGGGCCTGCTTAAGTCTCCCCTGGACCCACTTACTTACAGTCATATTGCAGTATCTCCCATTCAAACGTTATTTTAAATAAAAGGTTAATAAAATCAATCTTACCACAAATTTCAATGAATTATAAACACAAGCGAACTCTTACAATACATAGTATTTTTGCCAATATCTTGGAGATCATAAGGCATCCGAATATATAATTTTTATGGCCCTATGTATTATGGTTCATAATTCCATATTTTTTTCTATGTTAGTCGTTCAAATCTAGAAACTACCACCTGTTCCATTCTTTTTCTAACTATTTTCAAACCAAATACGAGACTTGTCCGTAGTACGTTAGAATTACGTCATTCCTTATAAGAGCTAAGGTTGTTTACATGATTCAATTGACGAACATTTTTTAGTTTTGTATCGTAATTTGAAAATCGCCCAAGGCTATGTCGCGCGAGTTGGCTTTTGTGCAATCAACGCGAGACGGCGTCCCTATGTTCTGTCTTTCTATCCTTCCCCTCCTTTTCTTTTATTCTATCACTCTGTCGTCTTGAACTTGCACAAGTGTTACATTTAATCTCAAGGACGAATTTCGAAAAGACAGTATCTTTCATTCGGCTATAAGGCTTATCAAAATCCACATACAGGCTGGCGTGGGGACGAAGAAGCTGGACTCAATTTTTATGTTCCATCTTATTTTTGACTTTATGCACTATAATATTCTCTAATTTAGCTATTGTATTTAGAATATCGTCACACAATCTATCTATCTATCTATCTATCTATCTATCTATCTATCTATCTATCTATCTATCTATCTATCTATCTATCTATCTATCTATCTATCTATCTATCCATCTATCCATCTATCTATCTATCTATCTATCTATCTATCTATCTATATATATATATATATATATATATATATATATATATAGATATATATATATATATATATATATATATATATATATATATATATATATATATATATATATATATATATCTGTCTGTATGGCTGTCTGTCTATCTGTCGGTCGGTCTGTTTGACAAAACGTCTGAACATGCTCTTTTGTGTAACCTATAACACCTACAGCCCTCCATGTCGTAGATTTTTGATAGGAGAATTAAGACTTGGGTTGGTCCCTTCTGATTAGATTTGAATAAGTGATAGTCACAGTGAGAGATAGTAATAGCAATAGATTTCCACGAGTGAGATGGTAGACTGTGATAGAGGCTGTCTCTGAAATCGAGAAATCTTCTCTCTTTCACCTATCTTCTACGACAGATTTAGAGGAATCAGACAGTCTAAACACATATATATGTATATTACATATATAGTTCTATCCACTCACGTGCACGCACATACAAGACGACAGGTAGACGTACTGACGTGGGAAAACTATAACAAATGATTATATAGATATTCTAGAACGAGCTGACCAACACGCTGATTAAGTTTAAGGGCAGTTTAATTATCAATATAAACTTCCACCACCACAACATCCAAAATTTACATCAGATATATATATATATATATATATCTATATATATATATATATATATATATATATATATATATATATATATATATATAAGCATCAAGTCAATGAATTGCTACAAAAAAAAGATATAGACCCACTCTTCCCTCGATGTTTAGCCCACAGTCCCGTTAGGAGAAAGATGATAGCCCAAAGAGTCACGGATACATATGATTTGGTCTAATATTTCCCCCTTTTAAGGTATGGACAGACTTGATATCTCTGATCTATTCTAAGGGAAAATATGGTTTGCAATACTTGCATAAAGAAAGTTAAGACAGCAAAATTTGGTGCCAAATTACAACAATAAAGAAACATTCAGACCTGCATTCACTCTATTTACTCAGCCGTGGCCATGTGGTCTCTTGCATACTTACAGCTTTGTTAACAGCATCTGGAAACATAATTTTTGGGACATTCACATACAGAATCGTCAATGGTAGTCTTTGACCAAGAAATCCCCAGTTCCAAAAAGACGGGTTGAATTCTCTGCTTCAGGGAACGATTCCTTGGGTGTTCTTATTTTTCGGATGTCTGTTTAGGTCACATTAAAATTGTCCAGGCACGAACATTAACAACGAGCACAGTGTCAATAGCTTAGGTTTCTAGAAATGAGGAATGTCAGATCGGTGTCTTCTTTCAGATTAGGACTTTATTTGGTCACAACACCCCTAGTCAACAGTGTCGGAGTGTTACTGGCGTTAATATGTTACTTGCTGCATGGGCTAAAAGGTACTTGCGGTTTTATTCTCTGGAAGAATCAAAGCAGGCTCGATGGCCCGTTACTTCTTTAAAAATCTTTAAAGTTCTTGTAAAGGTTATAGACCAAGTCTTTAAGGAAAGAATGTTTTTGTTCTACACAGATATTTACTCTGTACTTAACGCTGGCAAAGTTTGGGTCACCCCACTATTCACTGAATAAAGGAAAAAAACATCTATAAAATAATTATACATACTATGTACTCGTTTATAACTTACATTTTAAACTGCAAGCGTACAGCTTGACTTATCATTTAAAACTTCCCGTGAAATAAGTTATATACAAAATCAATCATCATGAATTAGGAATACGTATGTATTCCGTCAATACTCACTGATGTAGCATTTCAGTTATAAGTTAATTTTAAAAATATATTCTCGTCTGATTATTTAGCAGTAAATCAAATTCATTTATGGCTGCATGAGTTTAAGCTAGAAATATAATTTATTCTGCTTTCCACTGAAACGCGTCACTAGAAAATAATACAGACTATATTTTAATTCTCTCTGCACAAAAGAACTAGTGAAAATGAAATAGGCGATTTAACACTTTAAACACTTCACAAAATACTAGATATGATATTGTTGCGTGCATATTTTGACGCACATATTACAAAAATCGATATGGCTATTTAATATGGGAAAAATATAGACATTCATTCATTTGTGTATGAAAATGCTGTCTATGGTAAAAGCGAGAGAATCCATGTTTGATTCACACTTTTGATTATAGGAGTAATCGTTCTGGATATTGATCCGGCGCAAGGATATTGCGCTTACGTTTGTACTTATTTTTTAGGGCCAGAAAATATATTAATTTGCTTATTGTGTTTATGGCCTGAATTCATATGTATTACATATTATTAGTACAAGTAGAATCAGTCCTATATTGTATATTTTGGATGGGTAGGAGGGACTAGATTCTTGTTATTCCGGTCTAGCGGAAGTATGAGTTGTCTTGACAAGTCGTGATGAGTTCCGATGTACCGTGATAATGGCGGGTACGCACTTTTCAAAGGGCTGGTAGATTCTTAAGGAAATATAATTCATGAAGTGGTTTTCTTCTAAAGGAGATGGTATCTCTACTATAGTTTATGTTAGAGACTCTCCTAAGGTACGGTACAATGTATAATTCGGACTCCATGTATTGCCAGACCCTATTTTGATGATCTCATGTCGATTCGACCTAGATGGAACATTGTGCTTCGTATCGCTAGGGTCGTGTTGTGTATCGACAAAGATGACAGACTTTCCTACAGCGGTTATGGCTACGTGAATTAATCTGATCACCGTAGAGCTGTATGGGAACATTTATGAAATCATTTATATACCCATTATAAATTAACTCTGGCTGATATTCTCCTTCCTATGAATGGGTGAACGACAACTCAGGGAGGCAGCCATGTTAGATTTCGGTCATCATATGTTTTGATCACTGCCAAGAGAACAGATTATTTATCCTATTATCGGACAGTGACAGGGAGATCTCAATCTTGCTAGAAACCCCCCCTTTCGTGGTTTCATAATATATACTACAAACTATGGACGTCAAGTAACTTTAGTTATTTACCGATCTGCCTTCACTGACGCGTTTAGTCAGATAGGGGGATGCGGCCATAATGTATCATGACAATTGAACTTTTGATGTACTGCCCATTATTTCTGAATGTGTCATGACTTCAGATCTGTTATGTATACCTTCAAATTGATATGTCAACATACCATGATGTACTCGTATGTCCCAGTGTGTACGTCTGAATAAATTGAGTAAACAAAGATTCCAGCAGTCTGCATTGGTGCCTTGTAGACACAAGTGTATGAGTGGTTATATTGGTCAGCACACGAACAGTACACCATTCGCGGTAATCACACTCTACACTTCTACTTCATACATACACCATCCTGCGTCGGTTGAAGTGACCAAGTTTAGGGCCTGCTTCCCCTGGAGCCTTTGCCTTCCCTAACTCAGGACTAGGGTGAGTTACCCATTTACAGCTGGGTAGACTGGAGCATGCCTGATCTCAACAACACACCACTCTTCCTTACAGAGCATACAGACTGACACTTTACAGAGTGGGAAATAAAGAAGAAAGAAATTTTACAGTGGCGAGCCAGATTCCTGGGTCCAGCTTACGCAGTTTTGTGTTGAGAATCACAGTTTACAGCTGAAAGAACATTTGTTTGACCACATCAACACCAGTAGGACAGCTATACAGTCGATGTCAGCTTGACCTGTATTACCGATAGGATGCTGTATCTAGGTCAGCGCTTGTTGACAGTTTTTCGCTGTACAGACAGTATTACACAGGACAGTGGTATCAAGTGTAGAAAATATCTGGAGCAGTATTGTTGACATTTCTCAACGTACAGAAGAATCACAGTGTTGTTGAACATAAAGTGCATAGTTCATCGTTGGATCTTCATATGCTCAACAGAGAAAAATTGACAGTGTAATAGTTTAAAATTAAATCTATTACTGAATAAAGTGGCAAGTTATTAGTATTAAAATAAACTGTGCCTGCTTTACAACACTATACCTGCAACACATTTCATTCATGACATAAATTATATTGTATGCTATATGCTATTTATGCTTACATGTTATTTGTTATGTATTAAATTAGTTTTTTGTTCTGTGTGACTAGTACAAGGTATGCCGAGTGACATTGGTCTGGTACTAGGATTCTATAGGTACACATTTTCTTAATTGGAAATTTGTTAGCAACAATTTGCTGCTATTTCTGTTAGTTGTGATGAGGTGTTCTTTTCTTCGTTGTTTTTGTTAATAATTTTGTGTTCCTTAGTTTTGTTTGATTTGTTTGTATAATTGTAGGTCTCATCTTTTCTATTTTTGATTTCTTTACACCCTTATGTTTATACACTGTGGCGTTATTTGTCTTGTTATCTTATTGCAGTTATCATCACGGATTCTGTGATCATTTTTTTTTTCATTTCTCCTATTTAATTTAATTTGATCTCTGCAAATGTTTTCATATTGTCTTTTCTTGTTTGTCCTTTGTAATGTCTTTAGTTGACATATGACATAGGAGTTATAGTGGTATACACTGATAGTATAGTACAGATCAGTACTTTATGATTATTTTTCACAGGTACCCAAGTGATCTTTGATTACATTGAGATATACAAGACCTTTGTAAGGCTTGTCTCCCACAGTATTTGAGATACAGTTATTGTTGTCCATAGGTACTCAAGTTATCATTGGTTATTATAAACCATACAAGTTTGGACTAAGACTAAGTCTATGGTATAGACTTGTCTCCCATTAACGTGAAAGAGGGTAATTTATTTACTTTTTCAGGTTTCTGATTTAAGAAGACAATATGTCTACATTAGATTATTTTATTGCACAAGGAAAATCTCTTGATAAGACTGGAAAAGACTTAGAACAATGGGCTGTTGCTCAATATGACAAAGCATTAGCTGCAGAAGAGAAAAAAATTGCTGCTGCTGCTGAAGAGAGAAAAGCTGCTGCTGAGGAAAAAAAAGCTGCGGCTGAGGAGAGAAAACTTCAAATAGAAGAAAAAAAAGCTGCTGCAGAAGAAAGGAAAGCTCTAGCTGAAGAAAAAAGATTAGAAAAAGAAGCTGATACTGCTGCTGAACTTAAGAAATTGCAGATGCAAGTGGAGGAAAGGAGATTTGATGCAGAACAGAAGAAATTAGAAGCTGCTGCAGAACAGAAAAAATTAGAAGCTGCTGCAGAACAGAAAAAATTAGAAGTTGCTGCTGCTGCAGAACAGAAGAAATTAGAAGCTGATGCAGAACAGAAAAAATTAGAAGTTGCTGCTGCTGCAGAACAGAAAAAATTAGAAGCTGCTGCTGCTGCAGAACAGAAAAGATTAGATAGAGAAGCTGAAGAGAGAAAAGCAATAAGAGAACATGAGTTTGAATTAGAGAAATTAAAATTGACATGTATGAGTAATGTTAATCAGGCATCTGGTGGTAATGGTAAACCCTTTGTGTACAAGGTCAAGGTACCAGCGTTTAACCCTACCAGTGATGACATAACATTTTGGCTTTCTAGATTTGAACGGGCTTGTCGATCTCATAATGTTGACAAATCACAGTATGTGAATCAGTTGTCTGAAAATCTAAAAGGGGAGTCTCTGAGTAAGTTATATTTTGTTGAAGAGGCCGACAAAGATAATTATGATGCTGTTAGGGCAGCTTTGATAAAGAGATATCAGCTGTCTGAGGAAGGTTACCGTCTTTTGTTTAAAACAATGAGACCTGAGGTAGGTGTAGAATTCTCAGATTTCATCTCAAAAGCACGAATTACACTTTCACGATGGATTGAATTATCCAAAACAGAGAAAACATTTGATGGTCTTACGGATTTATTGCTAAGAGACAAGGTCATGTCTTCTGTAAATAAATCATTCCTAGAGTTCTTACATGAGCGTAAACCTGGTACAATAAAGCAAATGGAAGAATATTGTGACCAGTATGCCACGGCACACCCTGACATGATTCTTAGTAACTCTAACATTAAAGAGAGTATGCCAGTTGCTTCGGCAACAGAATATAATCAGAATTACTCACACAAATTCCAAGGAGCTAAAAATAAATTTGATAAAAGGTTAATTGGAATAAGTATCAAAACCAAGATAACCACTCAAATCAGAGTTCTTCTTCGAAGAACTGGAATCGAGCTGATAGTCCTCGACACGCGAGAGGTACCCATAATGTTAGAAATTCTCGAAAAGGGAGTAGCTATAGGAACTACCCAAGTGCTTCATGGAGACAAAAGAAACAATATTACAGGGATACTCAATATAATGAGCATGATGATTATGATCATGAATGTTATGATTCAAACCCAAATAGGGGTTATAACAGAGGCAATAATAATTATAGAGACAATTATAACCGAGGTAGATCACAACACAAAAGACATGGTAAATCGTATTACCAGGCTAACTCTGCACAACAGGAGTTCCACGACACGGATAATCAGAATAATGATAAAAAAGACTCCAATAGTGTAGCAAATTCCGCTTTCGATTTTGCTAGAGCATCTGAGTGTTCGCAATGCAAAACATTATTCGATCCAACCACAGTTTCTACTTTAAGCTGCGGTCACCCGCTTCCCGCTCTCCATGCGTCAATTGCGCATAATGGAAGGGGTGCTCTTGTCTTTAATAGGGGCCTAATAGATGGTACTCCGGTATCAATTCTTTTCGATTCGGGGTGCACTACCATTGGAGTGAGGCAATCACTCGTAAATCCTTCTCGAGCTACAGGCAATATAGTCAAATGTGTAACATTTGGTGGCACATTGGAGAAGTACTCCACTGCCATTATCAATATTGCTACGCCTTTCTTTACAGGAGAGGTGCAAGCATGTCTCTTGCCGAATCCGATCGCTGATCTTATCATCGGTCGCATTCACGGGTGAAAGAATGCACTCCACAGCAAATTTCTAATTGGGAAAATGTTAATATGCAATCTGCTAATGCAGTAATCACTAGGGCTCAAGCTCTTAATATGCCACAATCTTCACATTCTGAAGATAATGATGCGCAGATCCAAGATGATCCCTTGGAGATTTCCCACGATTCCTTTATCAAACAGCAGAAAGATGATCCTACTCTAAAGAAATTCTTTACTCTGGCAACAAAAGGTGATCCGAATAAGGATACAAATCGTAAATCTTGGATTACGATGAAGAATGGCGTACTTGTACGTATGGTACAAGACTCCGCTAAGTCCATTCATTCTCAAATCCTTGTGCCTAAAAATATGAGAGTTAAAACTTTACAGCACGCTCATGATTCGCAGTGTGCTGGACATATGGGTTTTTCCCGTACTAAAGCTAGAGTTCTTCAATCTTTCTTTTGGCCTGCTGTGAATAAGGACATACGAATCTATTGTCGATCTTGTAAAGTATGTCAAGAGATTAAATCCAGAGGTCCACGCCATGATGCACCTATTCAGGCTGCAGACATTCCCATTCGGCCATTTCAAAAAATGGCGATAGACATCATTGGTCCATTTAAGATAAAGTCTGCTAGAGGACACCAATTTATTTTGACGTGTGTTGATATGTGCACACGTTGGCCGGAGGCTGTTCCTCTAAAGAGCATAACTACTGCTGATGTCGCAGATGCTCTTTGGTTAATATTTTCTCGTCTGGGGTTTCCAGCAGAAATATTATCCGACCATGGTACCCAACTCATATCGGATACCATGTCTCAAGTAATGTCGACTCTGAAGATAGAGAGATCGCTGAGTAGTATTTATCATCCTATGTCCAATGGGATGGTGGAACGTTTTGAATAGAACTCTGAAAAACCTACTAGGTAAGATAACAGAAGATCATCCTCAGGATTGGGATAGGGTTTTACCCGCGGCTCTCTTTGCATATAGAGAGGTCGCCAACGAACATACAGGATTTTCTCCCTTTGAACTTGTCTTTGGCGCGAAACCGCGAGGTCCTATGTCCTTACTTCATGATCTTATAACTGCTGATAATATTGTCGATGACACAAAATCCTCTTATGAATATGTCATCGCACTTAGACACAAGATTATTGAAGCATGCAAGTTGGCAACTGCTTCTTCTGAATTTGCGAAACAGAAGGCAAGGGAATTTGCCAATAAAAAGAGATGTTTGCGACAACTTTGTCCAGGTGACAAAGCATTTGTCTTGCTACCTTGTAGGGAAAATAGACTTCTCATTTCTTGGAAAGGTCCGTACGATATAATATCAAAAGTTTCCGATGTTGACTATATCGTCGATATTGACGGGAAGCGTAAAACCTTCCACATCAACATGCTCACGGAATTCCATGAACGTCCTGATTATTTACAACCTGTTTTCCAGGCAACGGACGATTTTCCAGTCCAACATGGACAGTACTCATCTCTGTCAGTAATACAGGATGAGGAAACGAGTTTCTCGGATGTAAATTTACCTTTTCCAATGATTCCTCTTCACTCTAATGAATCATGGAAAGATGTTGCAATTTCTCCAGAATTATCTCCAGGAGAGCAGAAACAAGTTTCTACTATGTTAGAACAATTTCAGGATGTCCTTACTGACATTCCTGGTCAAACTGATGTCATTCAACATGACATTATTCTTACTGACCATAGTCCTATAAGAGTCAGACCGTATCCTATCCCGATACATTTTCAAGCACAGGTAGAGAAAGAGTTAGATGAGATGATAGAGTTAAAAATTATTGAACCATCCACATCAGCATATTCTTCGCCGATGGTTATAGTACGAAAAAAAGACAATAACATACGTCTTTGCGTGGATTATCGCAAATTGAATCAAGTGACTAAATTTGATGCGGAACCTATGCCTTTACTAGAAGAGCTACTTACGAGACTATCGAATTCTCACTTCTTTACTAAACTCGATTTGTCTAAGGGATATTGGCAAGTTCCACTATCCGAACACGCCAAACCGTTTACTGCTTTTTCGACGCCTAGGGGTCTATTCCAATGGAATTTCATGCCTTTCGGTCTTATGAACGCCCCTGCTACATTTGTACGCATGATGCGTCGAATCCTATCTCATCGCTCAGATGTCATTGCGTATCTTGATGACATCTGTCTTTTCAGTGATACTTGGAACGATCACTATAATGGTATAAATGAACTATTGTCTATCTTACGCGAGCATAACCTGACAGCGAAACCATCGAAAGCATGTATTGGTTTTTAGCGAAATATCTTTCTTAGGACACCGTGTCGGTCATGGGTTCCTAAAAACAGAAGACCATAATACAAGTAAGATACTTAACATTTCTATTCCTAAGACTAAAAAGCAAGTACGAAGTCTCTTAGGTCTAATACAATTTTATGGACGATTCATCCCGAATCTGTCCTCCATTATGTCACCTCTTTCTTCCTTGCTAAAGAAAGGGTCTCCTAATGTAGTCCATTGGACTCAAGAATGTCAATCCTCTTTGGATAAGGTTAAAACTATGTTTTCTACTTCACCTATCCTAGTATTGCCTTCTAAGGATAAGACATTTATTCTTCGTAGTGACGCTTCATCCACCGGGATTGGAGCTGCACTAATGCAAGAGTACTCTGGAACTCTGCATCCTGTGATGTATATTTCTCGGAAATTAAATGCCGCAGAGAAGAATTACTCGGTCCTAGACCGTGAATTATTGGCTATGGTTTGGTCAATCCTTAAACTGCAAAGATTTCTTCTGGGCGCGCATTTCATTGTGGAAACTGACCAGAAAGCTCTTACGGCTATTCAGAGTAAAAATCTGAAGAGCGCGAGATCAACGCGATACGCGATTGCTCTACAGCCATTTCATTTTTCGGTGCGAGCTATCCGTGGGTCAGAAAATGTGATGGCAGATATTTTGTCTAGATGCCCACATGATTCATAACTATTATACAACTTTGATACAGTTGTTTCTATGTTGAAATGTGTACACATATGTAATATATCATATATTGATTGTAACGCTACTTAGCGGTTCATTGATATTTATTCACCGCTGATCTTTCAATGTTTTTCGTCTTTGATGATCATGATGTTAAGATATCTTAGATGAAATTGATGTATAAACTAATGTGGAAATTGTGTCATTGCTAATATTGTAGTATGCGTTGGTGACACCTCTCTGGAAATATTTATACTTAGAGAAGTACCTTCTCTAAGGTCATAAAACTTATGCTGATCATCTGCGCATGGTATTGGTGCGTTGTGAGCCTATTGTATGTGCTCCTAGATGTATTTCAAAAAAAAATGTACCATTTTTTTTCCCGAGGGGTGTGGTAATCTGTTGCGTGCATATTTTGACGCACATGTTACAAAAATCGATATGGCTATTTAATATGGGAAAAATATAGACATTCATTCATTTGTGTATGAAAATGCTGTCTATGGTAAAAGCGAGAGAATCCATGTTTGATTCACACTTTTGATTATAGGAGTAATCGTTCTGGATATTGATCCGGCGCAAGGATATTGCGCTTACGTTTGTACTTATTTTTTAGGGCCAGAAAATATATTAATTTGCTTATTGTGTTTATGGCCTGAATTCATATGTATTACATATTATTAGTACAAGTAGAATCAGTCCTATATTGTATATTTTGGATGGGTAGGAGGGACTAGATTCTTGTTATTCCGGTCTAGCGGAAGTATGAGTTGTCTTGACAAGTCGTGATGAGTTCCGATGTACCGTGATAATGGCGGGTACGCACTTTTCAAAGGGCTGGTAGATTCTTAAGGAAATATAATTCATGAAGTGGTTTTCTTCTAAAGGAGATGGTATCTCTACTATAGTTTATGTTAGAGACTCTCCTAAGGTACGGTACAATGTATAATTCGGACTCCATGTATTGCCAGACCCTATTTTGATGATCTCATGTCGATTCGACCTAGATGGAACATTGTGCTTCGTATCGCTAGGGTCGTGTTTTGTATCGACAAAGATGACAGACTTTCCTACAGCGGTTATGGCTACGTGAATTAACCTGATCACCGTAGAGCTGTATGGGAACATTTATGAAATCATTTATATACCCATTATAAATTAACTCTGGCTGATATTCTCCTTCCTATGAATGAGTGAACGACAACTCAGGGAGGCAGCCATGTTAGATTTCGGTCATCATATGTTTTGATCACTGCCAAGAGAACAGATTATTTATCCTATTATCGGACAGTGACAGGGAGATCTCAATCTTGCTAGAAACCCCCCCCTTTCGTGGTTTCATAATATATACTACAAACTATGGACGTCAAGTAACTTTAGTTATTTACCGATCTGCCTTCACTGACGCGTTTAGTCAGATAGGGGGATGCGGCCATAATGTATCATGACAATTGAACTTTTGATGTACTGCCCATTATTTCTGAATGTGTCATGACTTCAGATCTGCTATGTATACCTACAAATTGATATGTCAACATACCATGATGTACTCGTATGTCCCAGTGTGTACGTCTGAATAAATTGAGTAAACAAAGATTCCAGCAGTCTGCATTGGTGCCTTGTAGACACAAGTGTATGAGTGGTTATATTGGTCAGCACACGGACAGTACACCATTCGCGGTAATCACACTCTACACTTCTACTTCATACATACACCATCCTGCGTCGGTTGAAGTGACCAAGTTTAAGGCCTGCTTCCCCTGGAGCCTTTGCCTTCCCTAACTCAGGACTAGGGTGAGTTACCCATTTACAGCTGGGTAGACTGGAGCATGCCTGATCTCAACAACACACCACTCTTCCTTACAGAGCATACAGACTGACACTTTACAGAGTGGGAAATAAAGAAGAAAGAAATTTTACAGATATATTTACCTCAACACAGATCTACTAAGAACTAAAACCACTTCGACCAACTAATGCCCTCTATCATCAACAGAGATACTTAGAAATCAAACATTCAATTCGACCAACTAATTGCTTCTATAACAGAGAATCTTAGGGCTCGAATGTAGGTTGTTCTAGTCTAACTGCGAAGTTACTGAGTGCGTGAAGTCAGGTTTCCAACTCTAGTTATATCTATGAAACGGACAAAGATGTGCGCTATTTCCAAAACCACGTAATAGCCTCCCCTTTCCTTAACACCTACGTACCTTAGACGCTGGCAGTAACATGCCAAACGCGTCTTAGACACCTCACTGCTAGCGAAACTGGCCCCGAGTGCCGTGACAGAGGAAACTACCAGACAAATGTCTCATTCTGCGCCGTGCAGATGTCGGGTTTCACACCTCACCTGAGCACTCAGCCGATGAAACTACGTTGTGACAGGTGAAAATGCAGACGATATGTCTGCCCTATGTCTGAGATAGATGAATATTCACAGTTTTACGTCTACAACGCAATAACCTCCACAGCCTGACATCTACGTAATAGAACGCGTATCAGTATGAGAAAGAAAAGCGGTAAAGTGAGAATGGGAAAGAAAATATTTTTCGCAAACGAACGAATGCGAAAAATACAGGAAAAGGATAAAGAGCGATAATAAAATAGAGGACACGGGTAGAAAAAGAAGAGAATATAGAAAATTTATTGATCATAATCTCTATGCGACACTACGGCAGTATCCTTTCCTTTTCTTCATTTTTCTCACTCATCGATTTTGTTTGGCACAAATCATGCCTTTTCATTCGTTATTTACACTATTTTGCTCTATGCAGGACATAGCATGGTGAAGTCTCTAACACGCCACTCCCCTATGGCAGTATTTGCTATGGGAGTAATGCGTATCTTATTGTTTCATACTCCACTCCCAGATTGTTGTTATGATTCTCCAGGTTTGGTGACCCGGCCAGCGATAATATTTATCATCTAATCTGTCTGACCGCCTGTGGAAACGGGGCGGTCAAACATTTGACGCCATTGGAAAGCTGTTGATCATGTTGACACAAGCCGGTAGGTGATACGATGAAAGAAGACAATATGGTCTGGCCAGACATCTGTCTAGCGGAGGCACGCAGATAAAGGTGATAAACAGAGGTGCGCTGGAAGTCTTAGGTAACGATATGACATCACTGTTGTAGGAGGCCACGCGTATATATTAAATTTAATATTTTCAAATACGCGTGGGATGAGTAATGATAAACTTCCCCATCCAAACAGTGCTAGATGAATTTGATTGGTTCGCCAGAAGCTACAATGAATTGATTGGAACATTTAGCAGGACACACAGCTGTGATTTGAAACTAGAATTGTGAGATATAATCTAACAAACTCGGAGTCACAGCACACAGACAGACTGCATCGCAGCGGCAACTAAACACCTGCTACAAGCCAGAGGAAAGAGGATAGGACTTATCATTCCACAACTATAAGTACCAGATCGAGTACTGGGCAACTTTGGAAGTACAAGTAAACCCGCCATTTTAATACAAGACTGGAAACTTGGGAATTTTATCACAAGGAGTCATAATAGGAATTATAGATTTCCAGACCAAGTGTTTCACCCGTCATAAGAGGAATTATAGATTTCCAGACCAAGTGTCTCACCCGTCATAAGAGGAATTTCTCAGACTTTACTGATTCGAACAGCATCTAAATACAGGGCTGTTAGTCCATTCTAATCTGCGCAAGGAGAAGTGTGTATTCCCAAAATGTTGGGGTAAGTGTAAACCAATCATTTACTAATGTAAATTCTACAGGTTTCTTGCTAAGTGGTTATATATATGAGGCTGGCAACCTCAACATATGAAAATAGTATTTGCATGAACCACTACTGCAAGAGCAGGTGATTGTTTCTGACTAGTCGTGCGGGAAACCCGACAGCAGAGCGATCACAGACCCCGACGGGAGTAGCGACGTGTAATGAGTGATAATTACATTACATGTGCCTAAAGTGTATAGAATTATTTTGTGAGATTTATATACCTTTTTAATTGTAATTCAGGCAAATCATTATTCATGCACTCCTGGCGCAATTTCCTAGTTAATACCCAGAAGGATATTGGTGAATTGTCACCATATTCCATGAGTTACATTGTGTGCTCGGGAATTTAATTCTTCTGAGAGGTTAACATTCGTGGGTGCAACCATGAAAATGGGCCTGTTAATTTGCGGAGAACAAATGTACTGAGGAATTTGTTTCTTTCTAATGTGTCATAGTTCGTGTTTACAAGACATCAGACTTAAGTACTGAAGTTCCTACGCCACTAGTGTGAGAGAAGAGTATCACCACCAACCGCATACAGTGGACGAATTATGTGGAGAAGTTTACTCATCACCAAAAAGAAGTGACGGAAACCACAGCTGCAAGACGCATCTGGAGCTAAGTTTTATATAACAGGCTACAGCAAAAAATATGGACATTATTGTTAACGACCTACCAAAACCTCAATGTGGAAAAATTTAATATAACTTTCACCCAATATTCCATATTTATTTTCCCATGTTACAGACTAATTGACTATTAAATTTGTTGTATGTTATTTTAAACTAAACAATAATAGTTGATTCAGTTTGTATGTACGAAAGCAAAAGTATGAGCCAGTTCTCCATGATAAATACATATATAAATATAGAGCCATTACTTATAAGAGGGCAATCGTTGGATTTCTCCAACTGGGGGCTTCACGGGCCAGAATAATTGCATAACAGCTTCACAAAAGTCGACGGACCAGATAATAAGTTAACAAATTTGTTCAGCCCTTAAGCAGCGTTTGTTCTTGACTTCTGGGAATTTCTTGTGAAGGCTCCCCTAAGGTAGAAACGACATTCATCTTCTATCTACATCTTTGCCAAGAGTAATCTTGCGCGAAGATAACCTTGGAATACCTACTTTTAGATACTTTTTTAGATACTTTTTTTTAAGCGTTGTGACCATTAGTGGACTACTACTAGAAAGCAAGGGGAGGCAATCCCGTGACAGTCTGTCCGTCAGTCCCTCTGTCTATCTATCTATCTATCTATCTATCTATCTATCTATCTATCTATCTATCTATCTATCTATCTATCTATCTATCTATCTATCTATCTATCTACCTACCTATCTATCTATCCATCCAACCGTGTGTCTGTCTGTCTGTCGGTCAATTGGTCGGTCTGTCTGTAGGTATGTCCATCTGTTGGCCTGTCTGTTGGTCTGTCTGTTGGTCAGTCGGTTTCTCTGTCTAGCTGTCCGTCTGTCTTTCTGTCAGTCTGTCTTTCTGTCTGTCTGTTTGTCTGCCTATCTATCTATCTATCTATCTATCTATCTATCTATCTATCTATCTATCTATCTATCTATCTATCTATCTATCTATCTATCTATCTATCTATCTATCTATCTATCTATCTATCTATCTATCTGTTTGTCTGTGCACTTCTTTCTGTCTATGCATTTATGTCTTTGTATCTCTGATGTCTGTCACTTGTAACTCATCAAGGAGCATGGGAGTGAGACACTACAATTTGCTCTCATGCAAGAAAGCCTGCTCTGTAGCACATGTGCTAAAAAGTAGTGATTTATGTAGCATTCTCTTGTATATGATGACTTTGTCTAACCCATTCACATCTTATGGAGGTAGACAGAAGAACACATGGAGATAGGAGCTAGTGACAGAAAAAGAAAGAGTGGGAAAGACCTGGAGATTCCTCGGGCTAATGTCACGTGACAGGACGGCATGGCATGGTTTTTTAGGGCCTATACCTCCGGGGGGGGGGGGGGGGGGGGGGGGGGGGGGGGCAAAGGTGATGAATTCACATCATCACCTTTAATCATTTATTACCCTTTACCCCCCAAACAAGTACCTACCAAGTTCTCCTGTCACGTGCCATCAGCTCAAGTTCATTCCACGCTTTCCTCACCATATTCACCTCTGTCTCCAACCCTCTTCATATATTTCTTGGTTGTCTGCCTCTGCCTCTCTGACCCTAGGGGGTCCACAACAAGAACTGCCTTGTAATGCTATCCACAAGTTTCCTCAATGTGTTTCCTATTCATCGCCGGCGTCTTCTTCTCATTACCTATTCTACTGGTACTTATCTGGTTCTTGTCATCAGTTCCACATTGGTGTTCTTGTCATACCATTTTAATCCCTCTATTCTACACAAGCACACATTTATGAAAGTCTGTAACTATTTTGTTGTTGTTTTTGTTGTTCTCCATGTCTCAGAGCCATACAGTAGGACTGACTTGACATTTGAGTTAACGATTCTTATTTTCGTGTTGGACTTGATTTCTCTTGTTCTCCATATGTTTCCCAATGCAATGAAAGCTCCTCTTACTTTTTGTATTCTTATTTTGATATCACTGTCTGTCATTCCAACTATGTCTATATTACTGCCAAGATATGTGTACGATTCTACATCCTTTAGAGGTGTTTCTTCAAGTTCAACCTTTTTATCATTTCTTGCAATTATTCTCATAATCGTTATCTTTTCCCTGTGTATTTCCATACCCACTTGCTGTAACCTCTCACCCTCACCATAGATGCCCCGAAATACACGTAAAGACACTGGGAACACCGGATGGTAGTCGATATATCTATAATATTTCATAATCTCCATCATTTATCTCACCTTGTGTCTGACTACATATTACTGCATAAGTACTTCTTTGGGATGACATCACAGCTGAATGGTTGTCTGTCTCGGAACGCTGTGCCTCTACCGCCCACTACACACAGGTGGGTAACCACACAGGTAGATAAGACACACAGGTAGGTAACCACACAGGTGGATAAGACACACATGTAGATAAGATGCACAGGTAGGTAACCACACAGGTGGATAAGACATACAGGTAGGCAACCAGACAGATGGATAAGATTCACATGTAGGTAACCAGACATGTGAATAAGACGTATAGGTAGGCAACCAGACAGGTGGATAAGACACACATATAGCTAACCAGACATGTGAATAAGACACACCGGTAGATAGGTAACCACACAGGTGGATTAGACACACATGTAGGTAACCAGACAGGTGGATAAGACACACAGGTAGGTAGCTAAGCAGGCAGGTGGAAACGACACACAGGTAGGTAAGCAGCAAGACTTGCTAAAAGACACAGGTGGGTACGCAGACAGGTGGATAAGACACACAGCTAAGTAACAACACAGGTGTGTAGAGACCCAAAGGTAGGTAAGTAACAAGCAGGTGGATAAGATACACAGATAGATAGGTAACGAGGCATGTGGATAAGACACACAGGTAGGTAGGTAGGTAGGTAGGTAACCAGGTGGGCTGATAGAATCTTCTTCCTCGTATTCATTCAGATGTCAACTTGAATATGTTTAAAGAAGGCAGTTGTCAGTCTGAGCATGTTCGTATCTCTATAGAGTTTGTCCAGGAGTGGTATTGTGACGGTCATATGTGCTTTATTTGTTCCACATATGTTTGGCACATTTGCAGCAGACGTTCAGTTTTTCTTTTACCAATACTATAGCAACACTCAACAATAGCTCCTAACTTTAGTTTGATAATAGTTTCGTTTGGTTTTTGAACACTGCACTAGAAAACTGATGTTTTTCGTGTGCAAGGGATACCTGGTTCAACCCCATGTGGGTTATAATTAGGGTATATAGTGTTCATCGTTCTATATAGCGTATTACTTTGTTGTTTTTCTTGTGTGTTGGCTCTTCCATGCTGTCATTTATCTGCCGTTTGTTGTGGCATTGTCTATGGTGTTTGTAATGTATCCTCTTCCATGTTACTATATTGCGCTTTCTCGCTATTGACATCATTTTAAATGTATCTGCTGGGCGTTTGTTGGTTTTTGAATTGAAAGTTTTGTTTGTTAGTTGTTGTTTTTTTTCTTGTACAGATATTGTATGGACATTTTTAAAAAAACTTTATATTGTATTTATTAATTTGTGTGTGTATGTTTTTGTTTTTCCCTGTCAATCTCATTTGTTCTGGTTGTTATATGTTGGTTCTTGTTTTGGCAATATACAATTGTATTATGTTGTGTAGGGGAGGTCACTTTTTAGTACAGTCTCTAAACTGAATAGATAGTATCTCAATCTGTTGTGGCCTATGCGGAGTCTGAAGATTACCACCTGTTCCCTTCTGTTGAGATGGTAATATGCGTCATTTTTCTGGTGGCTTCGATACTCTGCGCGTGTTCTTGTATTTAATCCTGATAAAACTATTGGCCTATTCATAAGTTAGATACGATATTATGTACAGAAATGTATTTCAGTTACTACACCGGCTAACATAGATTTACGTATCTCTCCACAACATCCTGCCCGTAGTGCTGTTTATCAATTTTGTTGTAGACTTCTTTCCACGCTACAATGCCAGGTTGTCTAGCATCTTCTTTCTTTGTCGTTCTCTTTATGTTTTTCTTTCAACCTTTCCTGTTGCCACAATGTAGCCATGACATTTTTTTCTTTTTTAATGAGGAATTTTACCTCGCTTAGGCGAGGTGTGCACCGTTCACCCTAAACACAAGGTCCATCGGATATATTAAAGTGTATGTCCAAATATAAACGACCTTTTTGGCTGATTATTTACTAAAAAGCCATCACATGAAAACTTTGTAATGAAGTAAAATTTGCATGACTATTTGAAATAACAACTTCCGTTCGATTGGAACTTCTCACGTTACAATCTCTTTCTTACTTGCTGTAGATTTTATTATGAAAACTTACTTACTTACTTAGTCGTTCCCCTTCTACCGTGAGGTGTAGAGGTTTGGAAGAGAGAGCGCCAGACTATCCTATCGGCTGTCTTCCTCCTAGCCTGGTTCCATTCTAGTTCTCGGTCCTTCAAAGATTGTCTAATGTTGCCTCCCATTTATACTTCTTGTGTTCCAAGTTCCATAAGTCGTAGTCCGTTCTAGTTCGTCGCCTTTAGAATCAGTCCGGTTTTCTCTCTTGTAGTTCGCGTAATCATGTTTTAAAGCAAACAGGTGATTGGCCTGTTGTGCCTTTGCATGGTGGAGGGGCTGCCTCCTTACGGCCTCCATGCAGGCCACCCTCCTCCTTTTCCAGCCGGGCTTGGGACCGGCCTAGGCGGAGTTTTATTATAAAAACAACAATATCAAACACTCTATGACGCTTTACAACACTTCAATTGCCACATACTTTGTTAGTAAGCCTATACGTTTTTCTTCGTATGTTCTGTGAGCCTTTTTGAATCTTGTTTTGGTGTTTTTATCACATTGCTGACACAGTATAACAATGCGTTACGATTTCCAATAGGGAATTGATGACAAGAACCAGGCAAGTGCCAGTGGAACAAGAGAAGAAGACGTTGGCGAGGGATGGGACACATACTTCGCGTAAATAGCATTACAAGCCAGATGTATCCCACACAAACACACGGAGAAGAGAACTGGAGAGAGAAATAAAAATAATAAGGAAGACACAGAAAGACCTTGAGCTGATGTCACGTGACAGGCAGACGTGGCATGCGTTTGATGAAGGCCTATGCTCCTTGGAGAGCGAACGAGCAATGAATAAATTAATAAAAATGTGTCACAAGAGGTCGCGAAAGGTCACGAATTACATCCCATAATGGTAGGTTTTTTTGTATTTTTTTCTATGCAGGACTTATAATTCCCCTTTTAAAGAATTATCTTAGCAGTGGATCCTGTACCATCTGTTCCCACTAAACTTATCATCTTTTCATGGCGCAGTCCGGCCTGGGAGTTAAATTTAACCCATGCATATTTTTCCCAATATTCTTTATTTTTTATTTTTTTTTTTTAGAAATATTCCTCCCTGATTTTTTTATTTTTTTTGAGTGACAAAATGTCTGGCATTTTCCCCATTTATGCTAAGAAGACGAAGCCTGATATATATATATATTCATCTTGAATATAAATTCTTAGTCTTCCTCTGTTCTTAATCTCATTTTTTTTCCTACAATGTTTCCTCCTATTGTTCTGTATATTAATATATCTTCTTCTTCCTCATTCGCCCTCAGACTTCCACATTAATGATTCTAATAAAGGCAGTAGTCAGCTCAAGGTTCCTGACATCTCCAAACAGTTGAGCAGGACTGCAGCAGGTGTTCGACTGTCATCGGGCTGGTGCGGCAGGTGCAGAGATCTGTTGCATCAATTTTGTATTTGTGGTATAGATGCTATCTGAATTTGTTGTATCCAGTGCGTAACCGAAAATTGGTTACCTGGTCTCGCTTAGATAGTTGATGATATGCATCATTTTAAAAATAAGCTGGGTGATCTCTTTCTTATTTTGACTTGAATGTGGTCCATAAAGTAGTTTGTACCATTTCATAAGTTGTCCCTATATCAAAATAGCCAACGTTACAGCCACAAGGCCGTCGTCGGGTAAAGGAAAGAAAGTGAAGGCTAGATAGGACACATAAAAACCTAAATAAATATAAAAATTAAACCTAGGTACTTCCCTGAAGGCATCTGTTACACCCCCCTTTATTCTGCTTTCCAATAAATGTTATTAAACGTTAATGTTATTAGTCTGTTTACACCCACTGTTACGAGTGTACTGGTTCGGTCTATATCATCGCCACACAGGCTAATTCAATATATGTGTGCTGCTGTCCTGTCACTGTGTCTGGAATGTTGACCTGGGTGTGTGTTGATATGCTCGCACACCACAGTACGTACATAAGAGTACATTCAGGAGTCAAAAAGGGTTGCAAACGACTAGAACAGTTCGATACTGTTTATTCCGTACAACACAGACACGATGACATAAATGACACACATTCGACAGCAAAACACGAATCATATAATTTCCACATTGCATTAAATATATATAATACGGCCTGTCCACATCCTGGCCTAAACAGTACTTCACTACTCAATAAAGCCTGCACCACACGGCAGCTATAATAATGTTCATATGGCCTAAACAGTACTTCAATACTCAATAAAGCCTGCATCACACGGCAGCTCTAATAATCTTCATATGGCCTAAACAGTACTCCAATACTCACTAAAGCCTGCATCACACGGCAGCTATAATAATCTTCATATGGCCTAAACAAATCTTCAATACTCAATAAAGCCTGCACCACACGGCAGCTATAATAATCTTCATATGGCCTAAACAGTACTTCATTACTCCATAAAGCCTGCAACACACGGCAGCTATAATAATCTTCATATGGCCTAAACAGTACTTCATTACTCCATAAAGCCTGCAACACACGGCAGCTATAATAATCTTCATATGGCCTAAACAGTACTGCATTACTCAATAAAGCCTGCAACACACGGCAGCTATAATAATCTTCATATGGCCTGAACAGTCTTCATTACTCCATACAGCCTGCAACACACGGCAGCTATAATAATCTTCATATGGCCTAAACAGTACTGCATTACTCAATAAAGCCTGCAACACACGGCAGCTATAATAATCTTCATATGGCCTAAACAGTACTTCATTACTCCATAAAGCCTGCAACACACGGCAGCTATAATAATCTTCATATGGCCTAAACAGTACTGCATTACTCAATAAAGCCTGCAACACACGGCAGCTATAATAATCTTCATATGGCCTAAACAGTCTTCACTGCAGTTTATCAAATAGGCTGTACACACAGCGAAATATATAAGTCGACATTTTCTCAAATCCTACGTAGGCATACATTATCCAAAAACACTGGGACTCGACCTACACGGTCCACGCCCAAAACACAACTCCCTAAATCACACACTAGTCCCACCAAAAAACCCGTCACGAGATTCGGTTGTCTTGAACACCGTTCTCGATAACACATGCAGACTAGCGAGCTATTCACATAACTCAAAACAGTACAGAATAAATACATTAAACAGCGTTCACACGCTTATCTGTACTCTGTCACCCGAAAAATAGGAAAAGATAATTCTATCCTAAAGTCAAACAAGTATCCGCTTAATCAAGCGTTGCAACTCGAAATTTAATATGTTCAAAACACCATTCTAAAGATTACTTCCCCTTCCATAAGTTCCACCTGCAACAGTTACCACCCGCTCCGGGGAAAAAAAATGATTCTATCATTTTTTTTGAAAAAATTAACTCCCAAAAACGAAAAATTTAGAAGACAATTAAGCTCTAACATATGCCTACAAAAATATCTTATTTTAAATCAAAATTAGATATTTACAAGAAATATCAGCATTAAAGTGTAAAGTAGCAATTAAAGCATACAGCATAACCAGCTAAGTATAAAAAGTAATTAGCTAAATATACAAATATGATCAGTTCCAAAATTAATTCAAGTATACGTATATTTAGTACAAACCAAACCGACAACAACCGATCGAAAGAGAAAACACAAGATCAATCAAAAGAAGAATGATCTGTAAAAAAGGAAAGTAAGAACTCAACAATACCATATACTCATAACTAAGTTGGACAATTACATGTAAAATAAATACAACTGTCAAAAGTAGATATGTTATATCAAGTCATATAACCACTCCAACAATACAAAGAATAGAGGTATAAGTGTTGAAAGAAGACAAAGTATACAAATAGAATCAAGTAAAACGAAGATGAGGTACGAAAGTATAAACAAGATATGAAATCCATACCGAAAAGACAACAGAAAAGAAGGAATGAAATGAAGAATAGTTACCAAAGACAGATAGAAAGCAAAGGCACGAACGCAAAGAAAGTCAATAACAGTATATACTAATAACTGTTTTGATCAGATAACCTATTCAAAAAAAAAATATATAAACATGATCGAAAGGCACAACACAAAATATCAAAGTATATCTATACTAATACCATCAAAAAATAATTTATAACTAAACAAAAGCTAATAAGTAATTTAACTAAGTTATAAGAGTTATACAAAACTAACATAAATAAATTATAGGCATCGAACAAACAAGTAATAGCATTACTATAACTAATACGACCAACGCACAATCAAGCGCTAAAAATAAAAAATACATCATAATAAAAAACAACTTTTTACAAGAACTAATCAAACTACATATCAATGATATCACGAAGTCAAATGCTGGGCACACACAACAAAAAATTACAATGCCAAAAAAAAAAATCATTTTTTTCAACAGTACCGTACAAACATATTTTTTTTCTCGATAAGTTACATAAAAACAGTATTTAATTTTTAAGTAATTCAATAATACTTTAAGTAAAGCCTAATAATGAAATCAATATTTTAACAAAATGAGTGAAATATAAAACAAAAATCCTATCTCGAAGAAACCTTTAAATCAACACATGTAAATTTAATTTATCCTTTAAGTTCTTTCTGCTGACAATTACGTTCAGCTCCGTAAAATGCTATTTAGCTATAACTCTATCTCTTACTCAAATCGATAAGATATACATTATAAATAAATCTACACTTTGATGCTAATATGAAATATAAAAAAGGTTCTATAAAAATATCTACAAAAAATTAAGTTTTTTTTTTTTTTTTAAATAATCTGCTAAGAAAATAATCTACATGTCTGACTGGCAAGAAAATCAAGTTCTGGAAAATCGAAGTTTCACAAAAAGTTAACAAATCCAAATACAAGATCATGTATGATACATGCAAGCTATTTTCCAAAATTACATTTCACAACATACCAGATAATACACATCTTCTCTGTATGTTCTATATATTAATTAATCATGACATCAAAACATGAGAAAAATATAAATTAAGTGAATAACGAACACTCAGGATTATCTAAAAGTAACCACTACATCAACACAATAAATGAGTTTGTGCAATCCCATCATGTACAAAACTATCCTAAACAACACAGTTGCAAAAATTCTAAGTTGAACAGAGTAGTATAAAGGATAATAATTACATACTACACATTATCAACACAATAATATATAAATAGCATAAAAATGTATTAATACATCATCAAAATACAGACATATAAATAACAATAAAAAATTATGGCAATCAAATGATGCATAGAAATAATCATTACAACAAAATTATATGTTATTTCAAAACAACAACATGTCATGTACTAATATAGAATACAAAAATATTTACTATCTTCACATAAAAAAAAATAAATCAGACGCGAAGTCTCCCACTCTCTTGTAAACATGCTTGACCTTCAGAAAGCAACACCTCAGATTTTAGTTTGACGCTGACAGGTTTCGGTTGACTACTCGAGCGGAAAGTTGACTCACATTTCTGACCGTCAATATGTCACAGAAGCCTTGACCCTTATCGCAACGTAGCTTCTGTCAACAAATACAAATGAAAATTTCCATTTTACTCAATAGTGAAATTTAATGAAAAAAACGTAGAAATCACATTTACAATTACCCAGTACCGGCTTGTGTAAAAACCCGGTCTCTTCACGATGTCACTAGCTCTCTCTATCACATGTAGATATCATAGAATTCTTGGGGACAACATGACCGACCTTGAATGTCGCCGCTGTCTTACGCTGAAACAAAGTCTCACATTCACAACAACAAGTAGAGCAAGCAATAGTATTCAAGCATCCACTGTTATTTTTATTCTGTTTACTTTGATTATAAATGACTCTGGGCTCATGTTGAACAAAATTAGCACAATTGCGCTTATTATTTGTTCTACGATCACAATACTTATTATTACCGTTGTCTTGTTTACAAAAAATGACTTTAGTCTTTTGTTTAGGAACATTACTCTGGTGATATAAAGCAACATTTGAAAAGCTATTATCTCTATCATACTTTCCAACATTCTTACAATCAAAACTTTGAGATTTGTTAAATTGTCTACAGTATCTACGAGAGGGAAAATTATTATTTTCTGATCTCCCTTGGTACTGTTTACTCTTGGGGTTATCTCTCTTTCTAGAACTGTTTTTCTTTTCCCTTATGGGAATATATTTACCAATAGTTTCAAACTGACTGTGCTGAGTTTGACAACTGCCAGAAACAATAGTATCTCTATTGTTCCGCATATGGGTTTCATCTTTGGAACAAGTAGTAATAGTCTCAACACCCGCTATTAATTTCTGAGTATTTCCAGTAGTAGAGAAATATTTGTTCTTATGAATCTTGACCTGAAATTTATCACCTATCTTTTCCTGACCAACAGAACTGCCTGTTACACTAGAATCTTTGTTGGTCTGACGCCAAGAATTATCACTGGAACTATCAGTAATATTAGAACTTTTAAAGTTGTATTTACCACGATAAGATCTGTCTTTACCATGAATGACATCTCTCTGAGCAAAAAGTATATGGGGCTGACTTTTCGCAACTTTCTGTCTATCATTGTGAACATTGACAGAAGAGCACCTTTTGTTTTTCAAAACCATATCTATTAAGCCAAATATTCTTTCCCTTGCTTCCGCAATTTCAATATCTTTAAGTGAAATCGTTTCACTTAACCTTTTATTTAACTCCTTAACAGCCAAAACTTTGTCGCTTTCTTCTGCTAGCAAATTTTCAATTTTAGCGACCTTCTCTTTCTCAGCCGTCAACTCCACTAAAGTTTCTTTCTCGTACTGTTCTTTATTTGCCCTCAACTGAGTCAACTCTATCTGAAGTGTTTCAGTCTGGACATCATCATTGTTTTTCATAATCTCATTACTCTTCTTGGGGGGTACAATATTCATCTCCCCAATTTGATCACTGAGCATCGCATTATCATTCATCACCTCATGAAGCATTTCTATGTAAGTCTTCTCACAGACATTTCTCTCAACCTTCAATTTCTCATACATCTCTTTCTGTTCTTGAAGTTCCCGCGTGAGATTACCTATCTGAGTTTCCAAGTCTTGGACTTTGCTTAAAGTTGAATTTAATGTAGCTTGTGCACTAGAAAGTTCTGAGTTTGATTCAAGTATCTCACTTTTAAGCCTATACACAGTTGCCTGTAGTTCGTTCTCTTTAGCAACACCTTCTAGGAAATTCTCTCTTTGCTGTAGAGCACTTTGTTTGTTTACTTTTGCTTGTTTCTCAATTCTCAATTCCCTTTCCTGCTCATCAGAAGTATGGTTATGGATTATTTTGAACATGCTTTGCACTATATGTCCGTGTTCAAGCTCAATATACTGTTTCAAAAACACACGAAGGTGCCGTAGCAAATTCACCAAATCCTTGGCCATTACCAAATTGCAAACAAACTTAAAGTTATGTTTCGCAAATAACTCAAGGGATGTTGACACATTAATCAAAAAATCATCCATTATCCATTCTCCAAGTCGTGCACCTCTCAATCCCTTACCATCTCTACCTACCACCAATGCAGACTCCAACATAGGCCTTATATCTGTAGGGCACATATCACGATCCATGGTGATTCACTTACTTAAATCAATATATCTAGTAATCACATATAGTTATGACAAATTACTGTCTACAAAAGTTGGGACAATCACCCTTCCAGCTCACAAAGTTAAGTATCTGTCAAGAAATGAGCTTATTCCTCAATTCTGTATCACCAATTCCTTTTTATAGCACCTTTATCAAGTCACATCATTATCAGGAAAATCGACATATGTCAACAGCCATTAACACCTATGCATCAAATCTTAATCATATGTCAAATTAGACATAAACAACAATAATAACAAAATGAGCAATTAGGGAGGCCCAGCGACATATATGAAGTGACACAATTTACACAAGACACAATCACTTATCTTGTCAATGATCCCGCTTCTTTTCCGCCACGATACTGGATATCACATAGACTGCTAAAACCTCCACTGCGGGAAAGCACTGGAACTTGATTCGCTTGTCTTCAGGTAATTTCGTCAATATGATATGTGCTTAACAATGCACACGTTGACAGGAACCATAATACAGCACACACTGCCCCTCTTGACTCTTCTGTAGTCTGAAATGTACACGGCAACTCCGTGTATCATAACATCTTGAACTTGTGATGGTGATAACTGGCACAGGTAACTCGAATATTGCAGAAATCTGTGACAACCCGTACAAATGCT
This sequence comes from Oreohelix idahoensis, assembly GCA_024509875.1. NCBI lineage: Eukaryota > Metazoa > Mollusca > Gastropoda > Stylommatophora > Oreohelicidae > Oreohelix > Oreohelix idahoensis. The sequence goes on along the minus strand of JAMPIV010003249.1, from coordinate 110,167 downwards.
GGTACAAATACTGTCCAAGTCTAATTGAACTTCCTTGACCACTGCAGACGTTGTTGTAGTCTATAGGCACGAAATAGGACGTCAATTGCTACTGGTGTAAAGTTGCATACTACCAAATAAAGCGTGCGTTGTTTCTCAAATGCGCCACCCACGCAGATAATATTTAGGTCACAGTTCTGAAGTACACCAGATTCAAGCCACGCCTACATAAGGCTAATTATAACACAGTCAAGTGTTCTACACTCTTGTCACGTGAAAGTCATATGTATTATTTCCAACTTGTAGTGACTGATCCTCTAGATATGTTATGGTCTGGTGGACAAAATTTGCTTCATATTATCCTCTTGCTTCAAGTACATATCACTGTAGAGGTAACAATTTCTTAATCGTATACGCCACCCAGGCACATCTTAAATCATATCCAATGATACAAAACTACGCCACTTAGGCTATCGACGCGAATAGTCGTAGATGTCAGATCCTGTTAACTGAAAACCACCAACTGTTACACCCCCCTTTATTCTGCTTTCCAATAAATGTTATTAAACGTTAATGTTATTAGTCTGTTTACACCCACTGTTACGAGTGTACTGGTTCGGTCTATATCATCGCCACACAGGCTAATTCAATATATGTGTGCTGCTGTCCTGTCACTGTGTCTGGAATGTTGACCTGGGTGTGTGTTGATATGCTCGCACACCACAGTACGTACATAAGAGTACATTCAGGAGTCAAAAAGGGTTGCAAACGACTAGAACAGTTCGATACTGTTTATTCCGTACAACACAGACACGATGACATAAATGACACACATTCGACAGCAAAACACGAATCATATAATTTCCACATTGCATTAAATATATATAATACGGCCTGTCCACATCCTGGCCTAAACAGTACTTCACTACTCAATAAAGCCTGCACCACACGGCAGCTATAATAATGTTCATATGGCCTAAACAGTACTTCAATACTCAATAAAGCCTGCATCACACGGCAGCTCTAATAATCTTCATATGGCCTAAACAGTACTCCAATACTCACTAAAGCCTGCATCACACGGCAGCTATAATAATCTTCATATGGCCTAAACAAATCTTCAATACTCAATAAAGCCTGCACCACACGGCAGCTATAATAATCTTCATATGGCCTAAACAGTACTTCATTACTCCATAAAGCCTGCAACACACGGCAGCTATAATAATCTTCATATGGCCTAAACAGTACTTCATTACTCCATAAAGCCTGCAACACACGGCAGCTATAATAATCTTCATATGGCCTAAACAGTACTGCATTACTCAATAAAGCCTGCAACACACGGCAGCTATAATAATCTTCATATGGCCTAAACAGTCTTCACTGCAGTTTATCAAATAGGCTGTACACACAGCGAAATATATAAGTCGACATTTTCTCAAATCCTACGTAGGCATACATTATCCAAAAACACTGGGACTCGACCTACACGGTCCACGCCCAAAACACAACTCCCTAAATCACACACTAGTCCCACCAAAAAACCCGTCACGAGATTCGGTTGTCTTGAACACCGTTCTCGATAACACATGCAGACTAGCGAGCTATTCACATAACTCAGAACAGTACAGAATAAATACATTAAACAGCGTTCACACGCTTATCTGTACTCTGTCACCCGAAAAATAGGAAAAGATAATTCTATCCTAAAGTCAAACAAGTATCCGCTTAATCAAGCGTTGCAACTCGAAATTTAATATGTTCAAAACACCATTCTAAAGATTACTTCCCCTTCCATAAGTTCCACCTGCAACAGCATCGAAGTCCTAACACTTTTGCTACCCGCGAACGGACGAGCGTGCCCAGAAAAGGAAATGACTGCCACCACAGGATGTACACAATAACAAATGTACACATATTACCGCAGTTTCCCTCAACTTCCTCGACTGTTTTCCATTTGTAGCGGACATTTTTGAGACATGATAACTCAACACTGTTGGGTTTTTGCGCTAAACAAAGGACAGGAACTGTTAACTAAAAGATCTTTGTGGACTAGGTTTCTGGGCTTGAGAACTCATGTAGTGCAGCTGTGCCTCGTTATATTAGAAAAGAAAAGGATTATGTCTGAACGTATGTCATCCATTCATTATCCTTCGACAACTTGTGGATCATAGGCTTTCAATAAGTTAATGCGTAATCTACTTACTCTGTCCAGCTGTAAATGGGTACCTGACTTTGCGCTTGAGTTAGGGAAGGAAAAGGCAGCGAGAAAGGGAACTGGTCACCTCAGCTCTCGATGCTGGACCTAGTATTTGCCGTGGAATTATCTTTACCTTACCTACTCTGTGTCATCCCGTTAAGGTTTTTCCATGTCCTCTTTACTATTTTTAAAATTATGTGAGATTTTCTTCTCATTTTTTTTTTTAAAGTTCTCATATATTTATTTTACCCTGGGCGTTAGAAACAGCAACTACCTTGTAATACTATCAACATGATTCTTCAATGCGAGTCTTATCCAACGCTAGCTCTTTTCCTCACCTTTTGTCTGGTTGGTTTCGTAAGTTCTATATTCGTGATCTTGTCTCATTGGTAATCTGGTCACTTTAGTGATCTTTTCACATTAGGGATCTTGTCACATCGGTGATCTTGTCACATTGGTGATCTTGTTACATAAGTGATCTTGTCACATTTGTAATCGTGTCACACTGGAGATCTTGTCACATTAGTGATCTTGTCACATTAGTAATCTGGTCACATTAGTGATCTTGTCACATTAGCGATCTTGTCACACTAGCGATCTTGTCACGTTAGTTATCTTGTCACATTAGCGATCTTGTCACATTAGTGATCTTGTCACATTGGAGATCTCGTCACATTGGAGATCTTGTCACATTAGTGATCTTGTCACATTAGTGACCTTGTCACATTGGTAATCATATCAATTTGATAACCTTAAACCAATTTCATCAACATCATCATCTCCTTTCTTTCACTGCTTATGATTCATGGTCCCCTACTGCTAATGAGCCCCTTCAGGAAGTCTAGGCCGAAGCACGAACTCTTACAGCAGTGGTTTCTGTAACAATTCGTTTTAAATAAGGAAGTTGACAGCCCCATGCCCAACCTCATCTTAGCCGCCTCGTACGACATGCCTGAAAATGCAGTATCCGTGTGAAGGTCCCTGGGGTCTCCGATGAGACAATGAACAGGTCTACTGTACGCTCAGGCGTGTCGTAGAAGGCGGCTAATATGAGTGTGTGCATGAGGTTGGCAACCGAATCATGTAACACAAATTGCTACAAAACAGCTACTTCTACAAGAGCAATGTTAAGGTGGCCAGCTACAATCGTGGCTCCATGCAGTGTAATGAGCAGAAAAAAATGAATTCTTCTTCTTCTTCTGCGTTCGTCCCGAAAAGGACGTTTGTTGCGTTGTGTCGCCGTTTACAGCAAAGCTGCGATATTTGCGCCTTTAGGCCCGACACATCCGGTTTCACAAGGCATTTTTGGGACCGGGTTAGCCTTCCCTCTTCGATCCCTACTCTCTCAGCCAGACTGCGGTGATGCAGCCTGTTTCCAGGACCACCACTTGGAGGTGGAGTAGGGTCTTGGGTCAGCTCTGGTTTCCTGACCCTGACACAAGCAGTCAAGCTATGGGTCGCTGATTGCATTTATCACTGTTGCAGCAACAGCAACTATATTGTCTTCGGTCCCGAAAAAATGAATGAATGAATGAGAAACAACATGAAGCCAAACAGTTCGATTCTCCACACGCACTTATTTATAAAAGTCGGTTGCTTATTGGTTTGTCATTTTTAATAACTTTATTTATATTGGCTGCAAATGCGTCATAGGCAAGGCCTGTTTACTAAACACAAAATGCGGATTATCATACAGAGATATCCTCGTGATTAAATAATTTGATGTCGTTTAAGCCAATCGTCTTAAAGATATAATAACCCATGTAATAAAAAGAGTGTAAACGTGAATGAATCTGGGGAAGGGTAATTAATAGTGCTTTTTTTATCGTGCCACATGTGACTCGGACAAACGATCCACACAATTGTGCACAATGTGTTCTGAAAAACGGTCTTACCGTTACTAGGGCAAGAAAGGGGACCAAAGAATAATAACACTGTAATCTATAAGGCATGTTAGAGAAAGCGACTAAGGAGGGTCTAGCATTGATCCGGCTGCCTATAGAAAACGGGCAAGACACTCTGGAACTGCCACATAAATTATGTCTTTATAATAAATTATGAATTGCACACCAGTAATTGTGCTATGATTTTATGATTAATGCCCCGAGCGGAAAAATTAATTTAAGGATTTGAACAGAAACTACAAATACATATAATTGTGGCAGTTGGAACTCATTGTCTTTGGTAGTTGACGAGGAATCCGGATTTTGTTGGAAAAGTCGCACAATAGCATTAAAATCCCACGAAAGTTAGCAGCAGAAAAGTGAACGCTGACGCTGACCTCCGAGAAGGAAAGGATTAGATCTAGATTGGGTATATAAGCCCGTTTAGATTCAGTTCGGAACTCTCAAAATTGCATAGCTGAAAAGACGTCCAGCGACCTGAAACACGCTTGTCGAAGTCACCTAACCACAGTCCATAGTTGAGAAAAGCACAGCTGACCTGCTTGTGAGCAGACTTTCATACAGGAAAAGCTTAGATCCGTAATACTGTGTCTGAAGGGTATTTAAAATTTTTTTTAAACTTGTAATAATCGTTGGGTAACAAGTAGTTTGGTGTTATGTAAAATTCTGTAATATTTAATATTAATGTTAGCATTGACTTTGAATTACCTGCTCATATCTGTCACAGATCGAAATAGTGCAGCAGTGATCATCCACTTTTGCCCCTGCCCATCTAGTTTTTTTTTTTTTTTTTGCTACGGGAACGCCGGTTTCACTAGTAGAATTGACACGTGAGCCGTTTGGCAATTAAGCACGGTGGAACACAGAGAGAGAACTCGGAGCATGGCGTAATAGATTCTTTGATCAGGGGCGATGTTAACTCTGAGACGGATTGTAAAACATTCAGGGGAATTAATTGCGTAGCTGATATTCGGCAAGGCGGAGATGATGAAAGTCAAGCCAGAGAGGTTGTCGGCGGCAGAGGTGGTAAAATTACCTTTGATTCAAGAATCGAACGGCAAGTGGGCTCGGGTCTTGCAGTATGTGTGACTTTCGCATTAAAAAGCGAAAGAATGGAATTTACGGATATATACCATGTCTCTCCGATAGCCATGATCAGTTGTTCAGAAATCTATCTGAAATTCACTAGCTCAACATCTTAGATTTCTCGTACAGAGTGAAAATTATTAGATTTTCGTGGAGTGTTTCATTTTTCTGATTTGCGGTAATTTATATACTAGCCTTTAAGTGATTTAGTGTGTTTGAAGTTTCATTATATTTCACTGAGATTTTCTGTGCTAATTAAATAACTTATAGCTAAATCATTTTAAGCCGTAAAGTTAGTTGCTTATCCTTTACAGGACGTGGCAATCAACCCCAGCTTTTATTGGCTGTTTGTGATTTTTCTAGGCAATTTTTACGTTCAGTAGTTTGCCATTGCTTTCTGAACGGTACGGCGCTTATACCATTGTCAAAAATCCACACAAAGCGATCTGCTACCAAACCGCCTGCAGCAGGTTTCGAACCCGGTATATCTGGATTATGAAACTGCGTTCATATCCACCAGGCCAAGCCGTAAAGTAAATTCAATTACTCGCTATTTCCCAGTAAGTGATGTTCTATATTGCCTAGTACATACATTAAATAACTGTCTACAGACGGTATATATTATTTACTTCTATTCATTTTACGTAATTTTTTTTAAATGACTAGTGTTCATACCACGCGTTAAAACGATAGGATAAGCTAAACACGTGTGTTTTAAATCTAATTTATAACGGAGTGGTGAAGAGGTCATATTTTAACACGAATTAGATATGATATTGATAATTTGGTTAAATGTTTATATTTTCTTTCCTAAAATCTAGGCTGATCAACCTGAGTACTGGCGGCTTTTTTATGGCCATATGAACTTATGATCATACGAACTTACAATATTATAAGCATCCAGGGATATTTAATATTGATGAGCTTCTTGCTGTGATCTGTGTGGTCCAATTTTCCTCATTTTCATGAGAGAAATCAGAATAGAACCATTAAATTATAATATTAACTGGACCAGAACTATTACCAGATTTACTTATATCAATCTCATCAGCCAGCTGTGGCGAAATATATTGTCAGCAACATTTGTGTAACTTAACCTAGCGTCTCAGCCACCTGAGGCTAAACAACATAGAAACTATTTATGTTCTATTCATCCTACGTCGGCGGTAACCACGCATGAACCTTACTCAAACCAACTGAAGGCATTGATAACTTATTGTATCCAGGACAAATTAAATCACCGACTCTAGCAACTCCCGTGAAATTTGCAGTCAGCAACTACGGCTAGTCTGGGGCTGGATTTGGCAAAACGTAAATTTGACACTAAATATTCTGATTACTTATTAATGTATTTCCTTGGAATGCCTGCGACAGCTACTGGGGTAAGCAAAAGTCTGAAAATGGCCACTGAATGGGTGTGAACTGAATGAACGGAGAAAGAAACTTATGTCTTTTGTTAACATCATATACTTATGTGGTTTCTTCTTTCTTTTTTTATCTCACTAATCTGAGTAGTCACGGGATAGATTACATTAGGAACCTATTCTTTTCCCATACTGACTATTTCATAACTTATTGTTAACTTTTGATCTTTTGGGTTAATTAACCTCTGTTGGGATCGTCTTTTCTTTTCCTTTACCAGAGGGGGAGAACCTATTTGATTAATTTCTTCTTTTTGCAACTACCATCTCTGCGGGAAAAAATCGAAACCTCTTCAGTTACACTGTAGCTCTTTTTAATTCCCCACTGTGGTATTTCTATTCCTGCACCTAGTTGCCCACTATCACCCTTGGATCCATCAGTGTAGACGGCCAGACTTTGTTTTGTTAGTTGATCTATGAACTTTCTACAATGAACATTTTGGCTTTTTTGTTTTGTTTGATCTTTTCAGTAAGTGAGTAGTCTATGATTGGTGTTTTTAGTTCCCAGGGTGGTATTTTGCTTCTACATTTATTACTATTTTTAATTGTGTTTGACAGTTCTTTGAACTGCGTTAGATCTTCTATAGTTCTCCACGTCTCAAGTCTCGTCGGCTTCGCGCAGGTGACTCAGTGTGTGTCCGTAGTTGTGATGCGCTACGGAGCGAACGGAATAATTTGTCTTCTCTTTGTTACTTTCACAATTGCCTCCACGGCTGGCGGAGTTGTGGATTAAAGCTGCTACCATAAGTGAAATGTGTTCATTTTCGATACAAGACAACAGGAGGCTGAGACTCTTGGGAGTCATGACCCAAGTGGGCCCGCCCCCCTTAGAGCGTAAAGGAGTATGTAGGGCCGAAACACTTGTCGGACGAGGGGACTGCTTCTGATGATCAGATTGCTTCCTGTTGTATCGCTCTGTAAAGAGTTTCCTATCATAGTTACATGGTCGAACCAGTGACGATCGGGAAAAGACCGATTGACTTCTGGAAAGACAGATAACACTGGGAAAGACTAGAAACCGGCTGACCGGGTTAGCACCCCGTAAGCTGTATTCAATTGCTACAGGACCCAAAAATGATAGATGCCCCCATGATTCACCGAAAGAGGGGGGGGGGGAGAGAGAGAATGATGAATCCACAGGCGCCTCTTTGGAATCGACCAGACCCGTTACACGGACTTCGAGCTCTGAACAACGGCTGGAATTTCCATGTGCCTGTGGTAGGAAATTCTCTACTCAGAGAGGAATGAAAATCCACCGAACGAAAAAGGGGTGTGGGAGGTCATCTGGGGGAGATCAACAGCGCTCTGTCTCGGCGGATAAGACGTTAGAAGAACGCAGCCAGGAGTCAATTTACAGTGCTGAGTACATTCAAGTTGATCTGCCTGATGATGATCTCACACACTTCTTGGACGGGAAGAGAGATGTAATCACGTTTCCACCTGCCAGTGCAAAAGGGCTTTGGGAACAGCTGGACGAAGCCTTGGCAAAAGAGTTGGATAACAACCTGAAGCAGATAACTTTGGAGAAGAAGCTGGAAATCTTCGGCGACATAATATATCTGCACTGTCGCAAAGTGTTCCGAGTGAGGGAGGTGATAAGGTGGATTTGAGCTGAAATGATAACTTGCCACCCCTATCGACACCTGGTATTAAAGTGCAAGATGTAGGTGTCTTCTCTGATTTAGAATGTTGCTGTGTGTGTTGCAGTAGAACAGTTCACAGGGTACACCACAGGCAACATGACGTGTAGAGTCATAGAAATGGTAACTTCGCTTTAGTTTTATACCATTTATTGCACGCCACAAAACAGTCATGATATTTATGTCATCACCAGCATAGTATAACGAATGCAGCATTCAAAATCATATTAACTGATAGTCATGTAGGATTCAATACTCAATAGTTGTATTGTAAACAGATATCATAAAGTTCTGGTTCGTGAAGCTGTATAAATAATATATATATAACTTCTGCAACAGTGTCAGCTGCAGATCTTCAATGTTCATAGACAACAATAAATGCTCCCTTTCTGATGCTAGCAGATCAGATGTATACAATAAGTCCGTTTACTGTCTGCACGTGAATAGCATATTGGGCATACAGGTCAAACCGACCTTTATAACGTTTCTAAGTCTAACCATCTGACTTGGACGTGATCTCTGATATAACGAATCCTGGAACACAGACAATAGTCTTGTTGGTCTAGAGCGACCCATATATATATATAACTAGTTCAGGTATAAAGATACCGGTGGCGAAAATCCTAGTCAAAGTACCTCTCCATATTAAATCGCACAGGCGAGCAAGGAGCGACAAAATGACGAACTTCTAGATGACAGCAAAAAAGTTCGATACAAGAGGAATTACCGTTCTTCGGAAAAACAACCACGAACATATGCCTCCAGGCAGGCTTGAATAATACTGGGAAATAGTCTAGTTAGTTAACTAACTCACAAAGACAATGTATTTCCCTCAGAAAATCACAAGACGCAGGTTGCGTCCGCTCGCTACTCAGACCATTTCTAAACTGCCCAGCTGGGAGGAACACACAGAACGAACTCCCAGTTTTTGACATGCGCAGAACTCATCTACGTGAGTATCAATTCACACAAAGCAATTCTAAGAACATTCGAGATAAAAGTCTTACACAGTCGCGCCTTTTATGGTCATGAACAGAAGCGTTAAGACAGGTTTCAGACATCTACAACAGTTGACTGATACTACCAAATAAGGAGATATGGTCACGCTTCGTTCAAGAAATTATAGACCGAACGTGTCTCTATACAAGAGAAGGCAAACTCCTAAAAAATTGTAGTCTCAATAACTCGGGTTATGTCCCTTTGACTGTAAAAAACATAATACACACTTCAGGCAAAAAATGATCATACATACGAAAAATGATCATACAAAGACTTTGGAAAAAGTAATTATTTGTGCGTAACAGGAGGCAAGGGAAAGTAACCCACCACGAAAAAGTAGAAGACAAATTAAAATAGAAGAAATCAGGAAACAGACGAAGCATGCCCGAAAACTTTTCAAGAACGCAGTTGCCACAGAGAAGGAAGGGTTACGACAGGTTTGAGAGCACCTGAAAGGCCAACATAATGCCCTTTGTAGAGCAGAAAGGTTGCGCAGGAAGAGAAGGAAGACTCGAAGGGATAGGGAAAGATTCTTCAGGGAGCCCTTCAAGTTTGCCAAAGAACTGTTTGAGCAGCCACGGTCGGGTACGCTAAACATCAAGAAAGAAGACCTGGAAGAACACCTTGGAATGACATATTCAGATGGTCGCAGAGATGAGCCGCTCAGCAGCATTGCAGGCCTTAAATGGCCAAGTAAGCCAGGAGCTGAATTTAATACCAAGCCCCCAACGGTGCCAGAGGTAGAAAGCATTGTCCAGAAAGCTCGGTGCAAGTCAGCTCCAGGTCCTAATGGTGTTCCATATGTGGTGTATAAGAGATGCCCTGAAGTGCTCAAACGACTGCTCCGTTTACTGAAGAATACGTGGAAAACCCAGCTTGTAAGCAAGGAATGGAGAAAGGCGAACGGAGTCTACATCCCGAAGGAGCAAAATTCCACAGACATCAGTCAGTTCAGGCCAATCTCACTACTCAATGTGGAAGGGAAGATATTCTTCTCAGTGATGGCGAAAAGACTCACTACATACCTCCTGGCAAATGGGTACATTAACACTACCATTCAGAAAGGAGGTATCCCAGGTACACCAGGATGTCTAGAGCATGCCACAATGATCTGGGAAGCAATCCAAAAGGCAAAGTCTGATAGAACAAACCTCCATGTACATTGGTTGGATCTAGCGAATGCTTATGGATCCGTTCCACACCAGATGTTGTGGCAGGCCCTAGAAATGTATCATGTTCCACAAGAGATTGCAGCAATGCTGAAGCTGTATTTCGCAGAGTTTGCTGTCAGGTTTTCAACCAGAGAGTACACAACGAAGTGGATTGGCCTAGAAGTTGGAATTGCGATGGGGTGTACCATCTCTCCGATACTATTCGTGATGGCTATGCAGGTAATCCTCAATGCGGCTGAAGGAATGGCTATAGGCCCAAAGCTCGGTGGAATGTGTCACATGCCACCGCTCAAAGCATTCATGGATGACACAACAATTCTGACATCAGATGAACATCAGGCCCGGAGGATGTTAGAACGCCTGGATGAACTAGTCAGCTGGTTCAGAATGAGCTTCAAACCCAAGAAGTCGAGAAGCCTATAGTCAGGAAAGGGAAGATAGCAGAGGACATATTCATGGTTTCCAACCAAAGAATCCCTACTGTCATTGAGGAACCTGTTAAAAGTCTTGGCAGGGTGTATGATGCCTCATTAAAAGACTCAAAAGCAGTGCAACAGACAATAGAAATGGCAGGCAGAGGGCTACAGATCATAGACCAAAGCAGACTCCTGGGAAAGTTCAAACTGTGGTGCCTCCAGTTCATGTTGATACCGAAGTTGCTGTGGCCACTGCTTATATATGAAATAAGCACAAGTACAGTGGAAGCTATAGAGCAGCAGGTCAACAAGTTCATGAGAAAGTGGCTAGGGGTACCACCAGGTCTGTCAGATGTAGCACTGTACTGCAAAAAGTCAAAACTTCTGTTTCCTTTCAAGTCAGTTGTTGAAGAGTACAAAGTTGGAAAGGCAAGGCTTGCAATGATGCTACGCGAGTCAGCTGATGACGTGGTTAAGCCCATTCAGCCCACACTGAAAACGGGAAGGAAGTGGAGAGTGGAAGAAGCTGTTGATGCTGCCCAAGAGTCACTGAAACTGAGGGAGGTAATCGGATACACACAAACGAGTAGACGGGGATTTGGTCATGGAGACATCCGCTGGTGGTCCAAGGCATCAAGCAGGTAGTGCAGAGACATGGTAGTTCAGGAGATACGAGGAGCTGAGAATGATAAGAGGTTGCAAAAAGCAGTGCAGCAGGTCCAACAAGGTCAATGGACTACATGGAAAGGAGCCCTGCAGAGGTCCTTTACATGGAATGATATATGGCATATGGCACCTCTTAGGCTCAGCTTCGTTATTAGATCAATATATGACCTGCTGCAGTCGGCCACCAACCTTGTGAAATGGGGAAAGTCGGATGATGAGCAGTGCCCTCTGTGCCAGGGGAGGCAGACACTCGAACACGTGCTCTCATCGTGTAAGGTGTCATTAGAGCAAGGGCGATACACTTGGCGCCATAACAAAGTGCTAAATGAGTTGCTGCGACAATAGATCTGGCAAGGATGAATGCGAATAGCAAACCCGGGCCAAGCACCGCAAATACATACTTTCTGAGGGCAGGAAAGTCAGCACACCCCAAACCGAGTAAACCTGGTAGCAGTTTACCATCTCTTCTTGACTGGGAGATGGCGGTAGACCTACCTGGACGAGGGGCATATCAAGAGAGTATCAGAAAATCGCAGAGACGGCCGGATATAGTGCTTCATTCTTCAGCAACGCTTCAGGTCATACTGATTGAACTGACCGTGCCATTTGAATCCAGATTAGACGAGCAACATTCGTTCAAAGCGGCCAAGTATAGTGATCTAGCCGCGGATCTGAGACACGATGGGTTCACTGCAAGGGTCATGGCTGTTGAAGTGGGCGCAAGAGGGCTTGTTGCTGCATCAGTGAATGATCTATTGAAACTGTTGGGGCTGAAGGGACAGTCGAGAACAAGGGCACTGAAGAGGCTTAGTGAAACTGCCGAAAAGACATCAGGTGGCTGTGGAACAACCGCAATGGGCAATGGAAATCGTGACAATAAACGCTGCGGTTCAGAAAACACCAGGAATTTTTCTAAGTCAACAATACTCTGAGTTTTTAAGCGTACTAGTGAAAGGGCTGTGGCTGAGAGGCGACAGGCGATGTATACTATAAGGGGTGTCAGGAAGAATTTCAGTGGCGAGCGCGCAGTGTCAAGTCTCGTCGGCTTCGCGCAGGTGACTCAGTGTGTGTCCGTAGTTGTGATGCGCTACGGAGCGAACGGAATAATTTGTCTTCTCTTTGTTACTTTCACAATTGCCTCCACGGCTGGCGGAGTTGTGGATTAAAGTTGCTACCATAAGTGAAATGTGTTCATTTTCGATACAAGACAACAGGAGGCTGAGACGCTTGGGAGTCATGACCCAAGTGGGCCCGCCCCCCTTAGAGTGTAAAGGAGTAGGTAGTGCCGAAACACTTGTCGGACGGGGGGGGGGGACTGCTTCTGATGATCAGATTGCTTCTGGTTTTATCGCTCTGTAAAGAGTTTCCTATCATCTCCACCCTGTTGGATATCTATCTTTATTTAAGGGGACGTCCCATACACTTGGTTGGATTTTGACAAATGCTTTATGTGCTGGGTGGGTCACTTCTTGTGCTACTTTACTCCAATAATTTAATCTTACTTCTTTCCGTCTTAGACCAAGGGGCCGTATGCCAAGAGCTACTTCTAGCGCTTCTACTGGTGTTGGTATAAATGCACCTGTAATGGTTCTCATCACCCGTGTGTTACCGGGGGCCCTAAAGGGGAGCAAAGAATAGTAACTCTGTTCCCTGCCATGCATGTCGTAGAAAGCGACTAAGGAGGGTTGGGCATGGGGCCGGTTACCCCATCCAGTAAAAGATTTAAACCACACAAAAACTTCAACAAACATGGACAAGTCAATTAAGGAAAATAAAACACAGCCATCCAAGACAGGGGAAGGTCCTCTCGCAAGGAGGCTTATGATGCAACACAGAGAAAGCCGAAAGGAGTCTGTGTTGATGACTAACCTTCTTTCTTCTAGGAGAACTTCCAGATTTGGTACCTGGAATGTTTGGACATTAAATGAACAATGGAAAGTGGCACAAGTAGCAGCAGAAATGAGGGAATATAAAATCGAGGTTCTGGGAATGTGTGAAACAAAGTGGAAGGGGTAGACAGGAAGAAACTCATCACAGGTGAATTAGTGCTGTCCTCAGGACATGAAGACGAAAGTTCACACCACAGTGAAGGGGTAGCTCTTATGTTGTCTAAAGAAGCACAGAAAGCACTCATTGAATGGGAAGCTGTTGGACCCAGAATAATAACAGCTACTTTTAAAACAGCTAAAAAGAAAATGCATGTAAATGTCATCCAATGTTATGCACCAACTAATGACAAAGAAGAGTCTGTGAACGAAGCATTTTATACTAGACTACAGGAAATTATGGATAAAGTAAAAAGAAGAGACATCACAATTTTGATGGGTGACATGAATGCAAAGATAGGTACAGTCAACACTGGCTTTGAAGAAGTCATGGGAAAACATTTGTTATGAATAATGAATGAAAATGGGGAACTATTCTCAAACTTCTGTGCTTCAAATCAACTGGCTATAGGAAGAAGCATGTTTCCACATAAGAGAATACACAAGGCAACATGGATATCACCAGCCCATAGAACAGAAAATCAGATTTATCATGTATGCATAAACAAGAAGTTTAGATCATCATTGCAGGATGTAAAGGTATATAGAGGAGCAGATGTGGCATCAAATCACTACCTTCTGATAGCCAAAGTAAAAATGAAACTCAAGAGATATGCAACAATGCAAAATTATAGACAACAATTTAATGTAGGACATCTAAGAAATCAAGAAACAAGAGACAAATTTGCGGTCACAGTATCCAACAAATTCCAAGTGCTCCAACAGCTAGAAGATGTAGAAAATACAGAAGACTATTGGCAGCAGGTCAAAACTGTATGGAATGAGACATGTGAAGAAATTTTGGAGAAAAGGGAACGACAACAAAAAGCATGGATAACAACAGAAATCATCAATAAGATAAAAGATAGAAAAAACAAGAAAGCAGATTTAAACACAAGCAAAACCAAAAGTTCCAAAGCCAAGGCTCAAGAAGTGTACACAGAAGTAAACAAAGAAGTAAACAGAAGTATCAAAATAGACAAGAGGAAGTATATTGAGGAGTTGGAAAGAGAGGCAGAAGATGCTGCAGCCAAAGGAAATATGAGAGAACTGTACAGCAAAAAAAGAAGCTAACAGGGAAATACAAGCAAACAAGTTGCCTCATAAAAGACAAGAATGGAAAACTGCTCAGCAATATACAAGAGCAAATGAAGAGGTGGACAGAATATTTTGAGGACCTTCTCAATAGACCAGCTCCACAAAACCCCCCGGACATCCAGACAGCAGAAGAAGAGCTACAAATTAACGGTGAAAGAACAACGAAGGAAGAAATAAAGAAAGCCATAAAGCTTCTAAGAGATGGAAAAGCGTCTGGACCTGATGGTATTCCAGCAGAGGCCATCAAAGCAGATATCGACACGGCTACAGAGATGTTATATAAATTACTTGGTAAAGTCTGGGAAAAGGAAGAGATACCAGCAGAATGGAAGGAAGGATATCTGGTTAAGTTGCCTAAGAAGGGAAATTTACAAGAGTGCACAAATTATAGAGGAATAATGTTACTATCAGTGCCAGGAAAAGTATTAATTAGGATTATCCTTGAGAGATTAAAAGAGTCCATAGACAAGAAACTGAGAGATGAACAAGCAGGTTTTCGACAAAACAGATCATGTACAGACCAGATAGCCACTTTGAGAATAATAGTTGAACAAAATCTGGAATGGAATTCACCACTACATCGGATTTGTGGACTACGAAAAGGCATTTGACACTGTAGACAGAGCATCACTTTGGAAATTGATGAGGCATTATGGAGTTCCCCTGAAGATTATTAATTTAATAAAGAAAACATATGAAGACATGACATGCAGAGTTCTTCACGAAGGACAGCTTACAGAACCGTTTGGGATAAGAACAGGAGTGCGACAGGGATGCCTCTTGTCTCCATTTCTTTTCTTACTAGCAATAGACTGAGTTATGAGATCATCGACAACACACAACAGAAACGGAATCCAGTGGACTCTGACTAAGCAGTTAGATGATCTGGATTTTGCTGATGAATTGGCTCTTCTGTCTCATAACCGTAATCAGATGCAGGACAAATTGAAAACACTCGATGAGAGGTCACAGCAATTGGGTCTGAAAATACACAGGGAAAAGACAAAAATAATGAGACTAAATGCAGGTAATGATAACAGAGTTGAGCCTGAAGAAACACCAATACAAGATGTAGAATCGTACACATATCTTGGCAGTAATATAGACAAAGTTGGAGGGACAGACAGTGATATCAAAATAAGAATACAAAAGGCAAGAGGAGCTTTCATTGCATTGGGAAATATATGGAGATCAAGAGAAATCGGATCCAACACGAAAATAAGAATCTTCAACTCAAATGTGAAGTCAGTCCTATTGTATGGCTCTGAGACATGGAGAACAACAAAGACAACAACAAAAAAGCTACAGACTTTCATAAATGGGTGCTTGCGTAGAATAGAAGGACTGAAATGGTATGACGAGGTTACCAACGTGGAACTGAGGACAAGAACTAGACAAGTGCCAGTGGAACAAGAGATGAGAAGAAGACGATGGCGATGGACTGGACACACACTGAGGAGACCTGTTGATAGCATTACAAGGCAGTCCTTGTTCTGGAACCCCCAGGGCAAGAGAGGCAGAGGTAGACCAAGAAGCACTTGGAGAAGAGAGCTGGAAACAGAGGTGAAAATGATGAGGAAAACATGGAAAGAACTTGAGATGATGGCGCGTGACAGGAGGACTTGGCATGTGTTTGTTGAAGGCCTATGCTCCTTTGAGAGTGGAGGGTTATGAATGAATGAATGGTTCTCATGGCTGCATTTTGAATTCTGTATAGTTTTGCTTTGTTAGAAGCTGCAGCTGAGTCATAGACTATGCTGGCATAATCCATTTTCCCCCTGATGAAAGACTTGTAGAACATAAGCATTATTTTATTGCTGGCCCCCCATCCATTACCTTTTACAATCCTTAGTATATTTATTGGTCCCCTACAGCTTTCTACTAAATTGTCTATATGTTTATTCCAATTTAGTTGTTTATCTAAAGTTATGCCCAGAAATATTGTTGTTGAGGGGGTACATATTTTCTATCCTTTAATGGTTATACTGATTTTGTTATTTTTTTTAAAAATTTCCTTTACTGAATATCACCCCTACTTTTTTTTTTTTTTTTTTACATTAATTTGGAAGCCCCAACTTTTCATCCACTCTGAAACTTTGTCTATTTGTTTTTGAAGTTTTTGGTAAACATGGTGCAAATTTTTTCCAGATCGCCAAATGGCACAGTCATCTGCAAATTGTAATACTGCATTCTTAATGTCGTTAAATTCACCTGCTAAATCATTTACAGCTATACTGAAAATTGAAGGTGAAATCACTGATCTCTGAGGAATCCCATTCTGTTGTTCTATATATTCTGACATCGTTGTTTATATGTACAGCAAAATACCTGTCCTGTAAAAAGGTTTCTAAATACCTATAGGTTTTAACAGTAATGCCAATCTTTTTCATTTTGTAAAGATCTCCATCTCACCAGCATTCATCATATGCTATAGCGACATCCAAAAAGACCGCCACTGTTTTCTCTTGAACCCTAGTTTTACATCGTGTTCTAATCTTGCAAGCTGGTCTACTGTACTTCTGTCTGCTCTAAACCCTGACTGGTTTGGGCTATATAACTGATTTTTTTTTTCAGGAAGAATTTAACTCTTTTGTTAACAACAGTTTTCAGTATTTTACCTAGTTGTGATGTTAAGGAGATAGGCCTTTATGAACTTACATCATGGGCTTCCTTATTGGGTTTTATGATGGGCACTATCATAGCTACTTTCCATGCTTTTGGTATTTTTCCTAAGCTCCAGATTTTGTTATAAAGGGAATTTTTATGTTTATAGTTTTTTGGGGTATTTTTTAAAGGATTTCATAACTATATCATGCCCTGAGGCAGTATTTGATTTCTCTTTTATTGCACTAGTTACTTCTTCCTCTGTTATATCAGCATCTAAATAGTTTGTTTTATCTATCTGGTCTGGTAGTTCCTTTGAAAACTGTATCCTAAGTCTTTCTCTTCTCTCATTTTCTTCCTGTCCAAGACTACTTTTTGAACTGACTTTATAGAAATACTCAGCAAGGGCATTAGCTTTTTCTTTATCTGTTTCTGCTCTCTTTGGTAGTTTGATTGTTGGCATTATTGTTTTCTTATTGTTCCCTTTGATTGCCTTAAGCCTTTTCCATACTTCTTTAATTTGAGTGCTAGGTTTAAGTGACTGACAAAACGCCTTCCAGTTAGTTTCTTTGGCTTTAATATTATTCTGTTAGATTCATTCCTAATATGTTTATACTCATCATAGTTTTCTAAAATACAGGTTTGTACTGTTCTATAACACCCCGCTCCGGTTCATGTTGGTTAGAGAATTTTAAAATTTATTTTTAGAAGGAGTTGGAGAATCACTGTTGGGATTACAAGGATTCTGAAGATGAAAACAATAGCTAACTATTTTCCCGTCGGTATATATATTTTTTTAAATTGCCTCACACAAACTAATACAGATGAAAAACCTACGGCAAGGCACAAGCAAAGAAACTAAGTTACAACTGATCAGAGTATGTATATTCCCAGTAGCAACATACGGCTGCGAGACATCGACACTGAATAAAAAGTTGCAAAAAAGATTACATCATTCGAAATGAAATGCTACAAAAAGATGTTGAGAATACCCTGGACAGAAAAAAAGACCAACAGAGACGTACTGCACTCACTAAATGTAGAGGAAAATTGGCTCCCAAATAAAATCGCAATAAGGAAGCTGACATTTTTCGGTCATATAAAAAGACATAATAGTCTGGAAAAAATAGTAATGGAAGGGATAGTCCATGGAAAAAGGGTCAGGGCACGACCTAGACGACGGTGGATCCAGGACATCACAAAGAGTCTGAACATGTCTTTGGAAGATACAGGTCGATTTGCCCAAAATCGCGATGCGTTCAGAGCAGCCGTAATGGAGACAGTGATCTGGAGAGAATACGTCACATGATGAGATGTCGATGTTTAAATAAAACAATCTATAGCTAGTAAGAAAAGAAATGTAGACAAGAGGCATCCCTGTCTCACTCCCGTTCTAATCCTAAACGGTTCTGTAAGTTGCCCTTCCATAAGAACTCTGCATGTCATATCTTCATAGGTCTTTCTTATTAGGTTAATGAACTTCATATAATCATTGACTTAATAGATTGAATAGATCTGATTGGGATAGATCTGTAATATTTACAGAACTACACATAAGCTTTGTAGTGGAAAGTTTTGTAGTGTTGACAGAACTACAGGCGAGCTAACTGGGACATATTTGTAATACTTACAGAACTATAGATGGGCTAGAGCAGACTTACAACGCTGTTACGTAAGTTTTTTTTTGGAGAATATTGATATATGTCATAGCGGTATGAGAATTATTGTTGAAACCATTAACTAAGACAATAAATAGATTGACAAGAAATACGCTGTCAAATAAGTAGAAACTACACATCAAACACCAAAAACTGATTACATCGATTACGGTTATATAACTATGGGTAGAAAAATAAAGCAGACAATCTACAAACAACGATCAAAAACAGTAGAACAAGAGAGACAGTTTATCACTGACATATCAAATAAAACAACACAGTCAAACAATAAACAATCAAAGAAATAATTACTTATTACAATTTTAGACACCATTTCAAATCATCATTGACAAAGTCATAAATCAGCTGGAGTTAAGGAAGACAACACTATCGGCGGTAGACACATGAGGAAACGAAAAACACACATGGATCTTTATTTCAGCTAGTAGTACTTTTAACGACACGTCGGCACACTACCAATAATAGATATAGAGGTAAAATCATTACTCTTAGAAAATATTAATAAATAAGTATATGGGTTGGGTTGAATAAGCAGCAACACTCGAATAAACGTACGACGCGACGCCATGCAACCAGCTATACACCTCTGGTATGTCACGGAAATCTACGTGTTCATGGCAAATAAATGTGCCTTCCCCACATCCCGCCACCCCCACCCCCCACCCCGATTAAAACAAACGGACAGAGATAACAGTCCAGTGGTCAAAATGTTATAAAAATGTACACAATATCATCATCTCATCTCATCTCAACCCATAACCCGTCATGGGTCGTAGGGGTGCCATGATGGAAGCATCAGCAGACAGGGTCCTCCACTGCTCTCTATTCTCAGCAATGCGTACAAGTGTGCAGAAACCGTGTCCTGCCCATTCTTTGATGTTATCAGCCCAGGATTTTCTTTGCCTTCCTCTTCTCCGTTTACCTTCGACTGTTCCCTGGAGGATCGTTTTCGAAAGGGAGTCATGACGAGTTACATGCCCAAACCAGGCAAGCTTTCGACGTTTCACTATTGACAAAAGTGGTTCTTGATGGCCTGCATAGGTGTTTATCTTCTCTATAACATAGACATTTGTTTTGTGCTCTTTATAGCAAATGCGCAAAATTCTTCTATAACCTTTATGCTCGAAAGCCTGAATCCTTCGCTCCGTATCTGCAGTGAGTGTCCAGCCCTCACACCCATACAAGAGAATAGATAATACAAGTGATTTGTATAATTTGATCTTCACAGGAAAACTGATGTTACTTTTCCAGATCACATTCAACCTTGTCATGGCAGCTGAGGCCATCTCAAGTCTTGTCTTGATTTCTTTATTTGATCTTCCATCACTACATATAGTGGACCCGAGATATTTAAAGGTGTTAACTTCTTCTAACGTTTGCCCATTTAACGTAATGTTGGTCGGATCACATCTCTTGTCAGGTTTTGACGGGATGTCGAGTCTCGGACATAAGTGAAACAAAAACAAAAAAACATGTACAACATTTAACCTTATGATACTTTAACTCTTTGACTCCGTAATTATTTTCCACCCTGCGCCTTAATTATTTTTTGAAGAATTCTAAACAGTGAAGTGTACTATCTTTTAGTGTAAATTTTATGTTAATATTGTATGTGTACATGTACATATTATATACCAAACTGTAGTGAAATAGATAGAGAATTGTAATATATAGCGTCTTTGGTATTATTAACACAAGTACGTTTGGTATACTTAAAACATTTTGTATGTAAAATAGAAAAACACTAAAGTTTTTTTTTAATGTAAAACTTTTGCCTCGTTTTGGCGAGGCGCGTCCCGTTCAACCTAGTCGGTTATATTAGGGCGCATATCCAAATATAAAAGACCCTTAGGTCTGAGGTATTAAACACTAAATAGTTAACTGTAGGATACGAGCTTACCAAAGACAACTTACTGTTTCAGACAATAAAAGAGATAAAGAAGTAAGGGGAATGTATCCTATTTACTTTTAAGGGGAACAATTTTTCTATACAAAAAAATATTAAATTAAATAACAGGTTTTTGTTACTTGTTTAGTTTTATCAATTTGTTTTACAAAATTATATAACGTATAAAATACTCTCTTATTTTTATTCGTACAATTATTCAGTTGTTAAATTTTTATTTTGTTTCCCGTGTTTAGAATAAAAACAACTTTAAATATTATGAGTAGGATGCACATGTTAAAGAAATGAGCATATATGTGCCTTGCCACTTTGAATGATAATAAAATGCACAAATATTGGTCTAATCGCTTCTCGGCCATTTGGCTATGATCAAAGTGTCTTAACCAAGGCCCGGATCTCACACAATTCACATATTCTACTAAATAAAGTCAACAGACCTCACTTTGAGCCCCAGAAGGGGTATTAACAAAAAAAAAAAAAAGCACACTAAAATGTTTCATCGGCGCTAAATAGCGCACTTCCATAAACATTTAATCACATTTTCTTACTTGGTGGTTTCTGTTCTACCCTGGTGGCCGGAATGGTTAAGAGATTTGGTTGCCAGTACAAGCAATATTTTTCAGAAACAACGGGATCTAATGATGTCATAGCAAACCTCCCACAACTCAATGGTGTCCTCCCAGCGAAATCTGGGCCCTCCTGGAGATCTGGATCCACTTGTATCGTGGTAGACGTTCTTCTTCAATTCTGCAGACGTGGCCAAAACATCGTAACTGGGAATGTTCCACTCGGGTCTGAACAAACATTAATACAAAACAACCCAGAAAGTGGGTCTCCGACCAGCGCTATTATAAATACGCACAGTCATAACTATGACAAAGGAAGAGAAACAGCGGTTACAGAAAAAAAATATTCATAATGAAGTTTTAGTTTTTGGATGTACGACAACTTGTTTTAGTGACTTTCATAATTTTCTGGTGGGTTCTCCAAACACCAAGAGATGTGTGACCGGCCAGCGACTACATTCATTGCTTCTAAGATACTGTGTTGTTCCAGCTTGGATGAGTTGATTCCCGACTTACATGATTTAGAAAATAGCCCATATTCATTACGGTGACAGTGCTGCATACAAGCAGATTATTTGTTTCTCTGGAACTGGGGGAATGGTCTACTTAACTCTACAAACTCCACTCCAGAAAGTCATTTTTAATATAATTAATCTACGTCATAATTAATAGCATAGACTTACGTACCAGAAAGATGGGTGTTTACGTCCATGTAGAGTAGGGGTTCCTAGCCTGGGGTACGCCTACCACATGGGGGATACGCCAAGCATCTCACAGAGTTGAGCAGGATATTTGCTAAATAGCTACAAAGCAAGCCAAACGTCTGGAAATGTAAGGAATATTCCTCATATAAATTATTTCTCTCTTCTAACTTACATAATCATTTTTTTCAGTGCCAGTATGGATTCAACATTAGCAGCAGATGAACGCACACAGATTGTTCTCATGTACACAAGACAGGGATATTCACAAAGAGAAGTAGCAGCCGAATTCTCTATGAATCCAGACGTTTGGGCCACACAGTATATAATCCAAATGAAATATTCCAACAGTAGTAGTGTTAGTAAGAAACAAAATTGTGGAATGAAGAGAGAACGACCAGTTCTTAATCTAATCCGAAGCAAGAAAGAAGAAAAATAAACTGGAGTCTGAAAATGATATAGGGTTGTCTCTTTCGGAAACTGTACCAAAAATAAAACTGTTGGTTGACAAGACAAAGAATCAAGGGAATAACTAATTGTTGCCTCCTTTATTAGTCCTTAACATTCTTAAGTAGTCATCAGGCAGTTCCCACTTGAAGTATGCAGTTGTATTCCAACGTTCCGGATGTTGACTTCAACTTGAAGACAGTTTCAAATGTTTAGTTAGGGATCGTTCCTTTGCATCTGACTTGATATCAGACCACAGAATCTGCGTATCGCGAAGTACAAAATGAAGCTACTGGATTTTCTCCTTTTCAATTGGTCTTTGGCGTTCAACCGCGCGGTCCGATGTCGTTATTACACGACTTACTTACTGAAGAGAATATCACAGATGAAACTCAATCTTCTTACGAGTATGTGATTTCTTTAAGAAAAAGAATTATAGATGCGTGTAGATTAGCTACCACATCATCAGAACAAGCTAAAGAAAAAGCTCGACTTTTTGCTAACAGGTATAGACGTCTTCGCCAGCTTCTTCCTGGTGATGAGGCATATGTCTTACTACCTTGTAAAGACAATCGTCTACTTATTACCAGGAGAGGTCCTTTTAAAATAATATCTAGAATCTCAGATGTCGATTATATTGTCGATGTCATGGGAAAGCATAAAACTTTCCATATCAACATGTTAAAGGAATATTACTCTCGTCCTGACTATCTTCAGTCAGTATTTCAAGCTACAGATGATCCTACACCTCCTATCCAACACTATTCTTCTTTGTCTGTAATTCAAGAAGAAGAATCTTCTTTTCATGATGTACCATTACCCATACCGGTGGTACCACTTCATCCAACTGAAAGTTGGAATGACGTGACTATTTCTACTGATCTTTCGGCTGATCAACATCAGCAAGTTTCTGCTGTTCATTTCAAGATGTTCTCACTGACATTCCAGGGCGTACGTCAGTTATTCAGCATGACATTCTATTGACTGACGATACACCTATTCGAATCCGTCCATACCCTATTGATAAGGGTGGATTTGAGCTGAAATGATAACTTGCCACCCCTATCGACACCTGGTATTAAAGTGCAAGATGTAGGTGTCTTCTCTGATTTAGAATGTTGCTGTGTGTGTTGTAGTAGAACAGTTCATAGGGTACACCACAGGCAACATGACGTGTAGAGTCATAGAAATGGTAACTTCGCTTTAGTTTTATACCATTTATTGCACGCCACAAAACAGTCATGATATTTATGTCATCATCAGCATAGTATAACGAATGCAGCATTCAAAATCATATTAACTGATAGTCATGTAGGATTCAATACTCAATAGTTGCATTGCAAACAGATATCATAAAGTTCTGGTTCGTGAAGCTGTATCAATAATATATATAACTTCTGCAACAGTCAGCTGCAGATCTTCAATGTTCATAGACAACAATAAATGCTCCCTTTCTGATGCTAGCAGATCAGATGTATACAATAAGTCCGTTTACTGTCTGCACGTGAATAGCATACTGGGCATAAGGTCATACCGACCTTTATAACGTTTCTAAGTCTAACCATCTGACTTGGACGTGATCTCTGATATATCGAATCCTGGAACACAGACAATAGTCTTGTTGGTCTAGAGCGACCCATATATATATATAACTAGTTCAGGTATAAAGATACCTGTGACTTAATCCTAGTCAAAGTACCTCTCCATTTTGAATCACACAGGCGAGCAAAAAGGCGACAAAATGACGAACCTCTAGATGATAGCATAAAGTTCGATACAAGAGGAATTACCTTATTTCGGAAAATCAACCATGAACATATGCCTCCAGGCAGGCTTGAATAATACTGGGAAATAGTCTAGTTAGCTAACTAACTCACAAAGACAATGTATTTCCCTCAGAGAATCACAAGACGCAGGTTGCGTCCGCTCGCTACTCAGACCATTTCTAAACTGCCCGAGCTGGGCGGAACAACAAACGAACTCCAAGTCGAGACATGCGCAGAACGACAATCTCTGAGTCGCCGTTCACAATAAGACGATTCTAAGAACATTCGAGATAAAAGTCTTACACAGTCGCGCCTTTTATGGTCATGAACAGAAGCGTTAAGAAAGGTTTCAGACATCTACAACAGTTGACTGATACTACCAAATAAGGAGATATGGTCACGCTTCGTTCAAGAAATTATAGACCGAACGTGTCTCTATACAAGAGAAGGCAAACTCCTAAAAAATTGTAGTCTCGATAACTCGGGTTATGTCCCTTTGACTGTAAAAAACATAATACACACTTCAGTCAAAAAATGATCATACATACGAAAAATGATCATACAAAGACTTTGGAAAAAGTAATTATTTGTGCGTAACATTACCGCACCCTCCCGGGAAAAAAAAAATGAAACATTTTTTTTTAAATCCTGGAGCCGGAAAAATCTAGGCTCCTAACGCACGTATGATGCGCGGATATATACCTAACAAAATAGCTCAACACTTGGAGCGAAACTGAGATCATATCCCAGGTCCTTAGAGAAAAAATTTATCTAAGTATACGCGTATATATCCCAGGAAGGTGCCACCAACACAAACCACAATGATGGCAACATCATAATAAAAGTCAAATTATTCTCATACCAATATATGAAATTAAATATATTATTATGATATCATACAATGTGTTGCGCAAATAGCGGTGTAATATATTAATATACCGCACTATATTATTACATTATATAATGCAACAGTAATTAATAAGTAATACATGTGTTGATCTTCGTTGACATAAAACATTCAATAGAAGAAGATGTGGACATCATCCGCTCCCAATCTAGGACAGGACTTGATATCCTCAAAGTTCCACAATGGACACAATCTCGCATCTTCAATGATGTGCTGCGAAAATATCAATAACACAAATCTTAAAGACAACTGGTAAATCTCTTAATACAATCCTGAAAATAATTTATTTAAATGTGGCCGAGTGATCTTTTGGCCCGTATATCACTAACTAAGCCTTCTTAGATAATTACATGGTACAATGTTATAAATTTCCCTCAAAAAAAGTGAGAAAAAATCTACTAACATGTCATTATAACATTGGACTGTATATCAGGAAATATATATATATATGACAGAAGAATCATGTGGAATCGTGTGGGCATCTGGACAGAATGTCTGCCATTACATTATCCGAACCACGGATAGCTCGAACCGAGAAATGAAATGGTTGAAGAGCTATGGCATAACGAGTGGACCTCGAGCTCTTCAAGTTTTTGCTCTGAATAGCAGTAAGCGCTTTCTGGTCGGTTTCCACAATGAAATGTGCGCCTAGAAGAAATCTTTGTAACTTCAGAATAGACCATACCATAGCCAATAACTCACGGTCTAAAACCGAGTAATTCTTTTCTGCAGCATTTAATTTCCTAGAGATATACATCACCGGATGCAGAGTATCAGAATACTCCTGCATTAGTGCTGCCCCAATCCCAGTTGACGAGGCGTCACTTCGAAGAACAAAAGTCTTCTCAATAGTAGGTAACCTAAGAATAGGTGGAGATGAAAATAGGGCTTTAACCTGGTCCAATGAGGATTGACATTCTTTAGACCAGCGGATCAGATTAGGCGACCCTTTCTTCAATAAAGTAGAAAGCGGTGCCATAATGGAGGACAGATTCGGAATGAATCGTCCGTAGAATTGGATCAAACCTAATAGACTCCTTACTTGTTTCTTCGTCTTAGGGACCGAAATGTTAAGTATTTTTGAAACATTGTGGTCCTCTGTCTTTAAAAGACCATGACCAACACGATGACCTAGGAAAGAAATCTCACTAAATCCTATAAAGGCTTTAGAGGGTTTTGCAGTCAAGTTATACTCGCGAAGAGTAGACAGTAATTCGTATAAACCCAAATAGTGATCTTCCCAGGAATCACTGAATAGACAGATATCATCTAGGTATGCTATGACATCTGTACGATATGCGAGAATTCGCCGCATCATGCGTACGAATGTAGCAGGGGCGTTCATAAGACCAAAAGGCATGAAATTCCATTGGAATAAACCCCTAGGTGTAGAAAAAGCTGTAAAAGGTTTGGCACGTTCAGTTAGCGGGACTTGCCAATAACCTTTAGACAAATCTAGTTTGGTAAAGAATCTAGAATTAGAAAGTTTATTGAGTAGCTCTTCTAATGAAGGCATAGGTTCAGCATCGAACTTCGTAACTTGGTTCAATTTGCGATAATCTACGCAAATGCGAATGTTATTATCCTTCTTTCGAACAATAACCATAGACGAAGAGTATGCTGAAGTGGATGGTTCAATGATTTCCAAACGTATCATTTCATCCAATTCTTTTTCGACTTGAGACTGGAAATGGATAGGTATTGGATAGGGTCTGACTCTGATAGGATTATGATCAGTTAGCACAATGTCATGTTCAATGACATGTGTGTGTCCCGGGATGTCTGTAAGAACATCCTGAAATGTTTGCAACATCGAAGAAACTTGTCGATGTTCCTCAGCGGAAAGATTTGGAGAAACGGGCACGTTTTTCCAAGATTCCGTAGAATAAAGTGGGACCATAGAAAGAGGAAGATTGACATCAGAAAAAGTAGTTTCCTCATCCTGTATAACTGACAGAGATGAGTACTGACCATGAGGTGCTTGAGAATTGTCCGTAGCCTGGAAAATAGGCTGCAAATAGTCAGGTCTTTCATAAAATTCCGTGAGCATATTTATGTGGAAAGTTTTATGCTTTCCATCAATATCGACAACATAGTCGACATCAGAAATTTTGGAGACTATTGCATATGGACCTTTCCATGCAATTAGAAGTCTGTTCTCCCTTGAAGGAAGTAGAACGAGAGCTTTGTCACCTGGACAAAGTTGTCGTAGACATCTATTCTTATTTGCAAACTGCCTTGCCTTTTCTTTAGCAAATTCGGAAGACGAAGTTGCTAGTTTGCATGCCTCGATGATCTTTTGCCTAAGAGCAATGACGTACTCATAAGAAGATTGAGTCTCATCGCTAATATTATCGGCAGTGATTAGATCGTGAAGTAAAGACATAGGGCCGCGCGGTTGCGCGCCAAAGACAAGTTCAAAAGGGGAAAACCCCGTATGTTCATTGGGGACCTCTCTATACGCAAAGAGAGCCGCGGGTAAGACCCTGTCCCAATCCTGAGGATGATCCTCAGTTATTTTACCAAGTAAAGTTTTCAGAGTCCTATTTAAACGTTCGACCAACCCATTAGACATTGGGTGATAGATACTGCTGAGAGACCTTTTAATGTGTAGCATAGACATTACCTGTGACATAGTGTCTGATATAAGTTGAGTGCCATGGTCTGACAATATTTCTCCGGGAAAACCCAAGCGAGAAAATATCAGCCAAAGAGCGTCTGCGATATCAGCAGTTGAGATGCTCTTGAGAGGTATTGCCTCTGGCCAACGTGTGCACATATCGACACATGTAAGGATAAATTGATGTCCTCTAGCCGACTTAATTCTAAAAGGACCGATAATATCTATTGCCATTTTTTGAAAAGGGCGAATAGGAATGTCAGCAGCCTGGATAGGCGCAGCATGTCGTGGTCCTTTAGATTTGACCTCCTGACATACTTTGCAAGAGCGACAGTACATTCGTATGTCCTTGCTCACAAATGGCCAAAAGAAAGCCGCAAGAACCCTCGACTTTGTACGGGAAAAACCCATATGTCCAGCACATTGCGAGTCATGAGCATGTTGCAATATTTGCAATCTCATGCTCTTAGGCACAAGAATTTGTGAATGAGTGGACGTAGTCGAGTCTTGTACCATACGTACAAGTACGCCGTTCTTCATAGAAATCCAAGATTTCTATTAGTATTTTGATTAGGATCACCTTTTTTTGCTAGAATGAAGAATTTTTGTAAAGAAGGATCTTCTTCTTGCAATTTGATAAATGAGTCACGTGTAATAGTCAAGTGACTATCTTGGTCATTTACTTCATCATTATTAGTTAATGAAGTTTGAGGTGGATCCAGAGCATGTGCTCTTGTGACCACCGCATTGGTAGCTTCAATGTTTTGCTCTTCCCAAACAGCAATCTGCTGTGGGGTACATTCCCTAACTCCGTGAATACGACCAATAATAAGGTCCGCAATAGGGTTTGGAAGTAGACACGCGTGGACCTCTCCCGTGAAGAAAGGAGTAGCAATATGTATTATGGCAGTAGGATATTTTTCCAACGTGCCACCAAATGTGACACATTTGATGACCTTTCCTGTAGCACAGGATGGATCTACAAGAGATTGCCTAACGCCGACAGTAGTACATCCAGAATCAAACAACACCGAGACTGGATTACTATTTACAAGCCCCTTATGTAATATAAGAGAACCTCTCCCATCATGAGCAACATTAGCAGGAAGAGCGGGCAAAGGATGACCACAGCTTAGAGTACTAACGGTTTTCGGATCAAATAAAGTACTGCATTGGATACATTTATTTGCCCTACCAAAATCAAAAGATGAGCATCCGATAGCATTATGGTCTTTATCATTATTAACCTGTTTATCTGCTCCCTGAGATTCTTGTTGAACAGAGTTTGTCTGTTGATATCTTTTTCTCTTATGTTGCGATCTACCGCGACCATTATTGCCTCTGCAATTATCATTAAAGTCCCTACTGTAATTTTTATCCTGGTTTGAGTTCCAGTTTCCATAACTGTCATTACCATCTCTATGCTGTTGAGAACCTCTATTATCTTGGTATTGAGGTCTCTGCAAAAAATATTTTCCTCTATACCGATTACCTTTATGAAAATTTCTAAAGTTAACCGGAGTAGAATACCGTGTAGTATTAGGTTGTCTCCAGTTCTGGGAAGAAGAATCACCCTGGAATTGATTACTATGATTCTGGGCATAATTACGGTTACTCTTTTTATTGAAATTTTGCTGGCTACCCTGAAATTTACGCATAAAATTTGGGCCATAAGGTGCTGCCGAAGCAACTGGCAGACCTTCTTTCACCTTAGAGTTGCTAATGGTTATGTGCGGATGCGCAGTAACATACTGGCTACAGTATTCTTCCATTTCTTTTATGTTTTTAGGCTTACGCTCATGAAGAAAAGAAAGAAAAGCTTCATTAACAGAAGACATAACCTTGTCTCTAAGTAGTAAGTCCATGAGGGCTTCAAATGTACTTTCTGTCTTAGAAAGCTCAACCCATCGTAAAAAAGTAAGACGTATGCTTGAGATGAATTCAGAGAATTCAACTCCAGTTTCTGGTAACATGTTTTTAAATTTAAGACGATATCCGTCCTCGTTAAGTTGGTACTTCTTTAACAATGCCGCCCTGACAACCTCATAGTTGTTTTTGTCAGGCACATCTACCATACTCAACAAAGTCAAAGCATCACCTCTAAGTATCTTGGACAGATGATAAACATATAATGTTTTATCTATATTATGCACATTACATGCACTTTCAAATCTATCTAGATAAAATGTTATATCATCGATTGAGGGATTAAATGCTGGTAGATTAAGCTTGAAATCCTTAGCATTAGTCTTATCTGACACCTTATTTGCATCATTAGCATTACCAGCGTTCAATAACTTTAACTTCTCTAACTCTAAAGCTATGAGTTTTTCTTCATGCTCCATTTTTGCTTTTCTCTCATCAGCTTCTCTTTGTAACCTTCTTTCTTCAGCCTCAGCTTGTTTTTTTAATCTTTTATTTTCAGCCTCTATTTCAAGTCTCTTATTTTCAGCCTCTTTTTCAAGTCTCTTATTTTCAGCCTCTTTTTCAAGTCTCTTATTTTCAGCCTCTTTTTCAAGTCTCTTATTTTCAGTCTCTTTTTCAAGTCTCTTATTTTCAGCCTCAGCCTGAAGTCTCTTCTCCTGAGATTCTGCTTCTCTTTTTTGTTTTTCCATTTCCATTTGTAATCTTTTTTCATCTACCTGCATCTGCAGTTTTAAATTTTCAGCATCTATTCTCTTTTGTTCAGTTTGTTCTTTCATTTTCTTTTCTTCCGACTTCAATGCCTTGGCATATTGAACAGTCGCAAATTCTTCTAATTTATCACCTGTCTTCCCAAGGGCTTTACCCTGCTCAATAAAGTACTCAAATGTAGACATGATGTCTAAAATGTGAGTACAGAACCTGAAATAATTAATTATCTTATTTCAATCTTAATAGCAACAAGACTTAATAAAGTGCTTGTATAATCACTATGTTTAACCCAATCTCTGTGGGAAACAAGACTTGACACCAACTTGTATTATCAAATGTATAATAATATCACAAGTCACCTCTTAATTAACAGTGCACTACACCAATCAGTGCATAACCATCAGTTATTTATCATAACTGCACTACAATAGTGCATAAGCAAAAAAAACACCAGTTAGTTATGATAAGTGCACTATAGACCAATAGTGCATGAGCATATATGTAACAATAGTGAAAGCTAACTATGCAAGAACTATGCAAACAATAACAAGACAATGTAAACAATAACAAAGTCACCAACAATGTAAACAAAACAAAGATCAAAGTCAATGTAAACAATAACAAAGATCAGAGTCAATGTAAACAATAACAAAGATCAGAGTCAATGTAAACAACAACAAAGATCAAACAATACGAAAACATTCGCATAAGTCAAATAAATAAACAGCGAAACTAAAAAGAATATGATGACAGAATGCGAAGATATGACAAACAAATGACGCTACAGTGTATAGACAAAAATTTACGTAAAGAACTGAATAATAGAAA
Organism: Oreohelix idahoensis; assembly: GCA_024509875.1. NCBI lineage: Eukaryota > Metazoa > Mollusca > Gastropoda > Stylommatophora > Oreohelicidae > Oreohelix > Oreohelix idahoensis. Next base: position 78,880 of record JAMPIV010003249.1, on the reverse strand, counting down.
AGAGGAGACCTACAAATACAAACAATTGAAATCGAAACTAAAAACAAAAAGAAAGAGAGAAAAGAAAAATATACAAAAAACAAAAATAAAGCACAACTCGTCACAACTAAACAGATATAGCAACGATTGTCGCTAGCAAATTTCACTGTAGGAAATTCGCACAGTCCCTAACGAAAACGCTAACAGTAGAACCTCTGTGACGTGGTATCTTCTACTGAAAGACACCGCCCAACCGAGAAAACCCGCTGAAATATAAACATATAAATATACAAATACAAATAACATATAACATGAGCATGTAAACAGTGAAAAATGTGATAGACAGAAGGCTCAGTTAGAACATAAGGGCACAGTTCACAAACAAAACAGGCCACTTAACTTCTATGTATCCACAACGTCAGCACAGTTCAGAACAGGATGTGATCAGCATTCTTAGGACAATGATCCAACGTTGATCCATATCTGCTCCCATAAACTGCCATGACGAAGGAAATGAGCTTCTAACAGGAAACAGCTTCTGAACTTGACCTTCTGAATTCTACAAATTGACTTGAGCACTTGACCTTCTGAATCTGCAACAGTACCTCTGAGACCGGAACAGTTGTTACGGCACTTGTCCTTCTTCTCAACAGATCAGGAAATCCATTCGCTCGGTACTTGTCCTTCTAGTTGTAGACAAACTTCAATACTGCCGAGCAGCGCCGGGTAGTTTCAAAATATCAACAACTGTCAGTAATGCCGCGTCTTTCAAAAAATTTCATCAAAGGTGATGAATAGAAACTGCAACGTTGTCTTGTAGTCTGCTGATGATGTCTGGGTTTGTTGACCCCCTTGAGAGCTGGTATCAGAGTAAACCAACCTATGGCCACCAAAAATGATAAGGGTGGATTTGAGCTGAAATGATAACTTGCCACCCCTATCGACACCTGGTATTAAAGTGCAAGATGTAGGTGTCTTCTCTGATTTAGAATGTTGCTGTGTGTGTTGTAGTAGAACAGTTCATAGGGTACACCACAGGCAACATGACGTGTAGAGTCATAGAAATGGTAACTTCGCTTTAGTTTTATACCATTTATTGCACGCCACAAAACAGTCATGATATTTATGTCATCATCAGCATAGTATAACGAATGCAGCATTCAAAATCATATTAACTGATAGTCATGTAGGATTCAATACTCAATAGTTGCATTGCAAACAGATATCATAAAGTTCTGGTTCGTGAAGCTGTATCAATAATATATATAACTTCTGCAACAGTCAGCTGCAGATCTTCAATGTTCATAGACAACAATAAATGCTCCCTTTCTGATGCTAGCAGATCAGATGTATATAATAAGTCCGTTTACTGTCTGCACGTGAATAGCATACTGGGCATATAGGTCATACCGACCTTTATAACGTTTCTAAGTCTAACCATCTGACTTGGACGTGATCTCTGATATAACGAATCCTGGAACACAGACAATAGTCTTGTTGGTCTAGAGCGACCCATATATATATAACTAGTTCAGGTATAAAGATACCGGTGACTTAATCCTAGTCAAAGTACCTCTCCATTTTGAATCACACAGGCGAGCAAAAAGGCGACAAAATGACGAACCTCTAGATGATAGCATAAAGTTCGATACAAGAGGAATTACCTTATTTCGGAAAATCAACCATGAACATATGCCTCCAGGCAGGCTTGAATAATACTGGGAAATAGTCTAGTTAGCTAACTAACTCACAAAGACAATGTATTTCCCTCAGAGAATCACAAGACGCAGGTTGCGTCCGCTCGCTACTCAGACCATTTCTAAACTGCCCCGAGCTGGGCGGAACAACAAACGAACCCCAAGTCGAGACATGCGCAGAACGACAATCTCTGAGTCGCCGTTCACAATAAGACGATTCTAAGAACATTCGAGATAAAAGTCTTACACAGTCGCGCCTTTTATGGTCATGAACAGAAGCGTTAAGGCAGGTTTCAGACATCTACAACAGTTGACTGATACTACCAAATAAGGAGATATGGTCACGCTTCGTTCAAGAAATTATAGACCGAACGTGTCTCTATACAAGAGAAGGCAAACTCCTAAAAAATTGTAGTCTCGATAACTCGGGTGATGTCCCTTTGACTGTAAAAAACATAATACACACTTCAGTCAAAAAATGATCATACATACGAAAAATGATCATACAAAGACTTTGGAAAAAGTAATTATTTGTGCGTAACACCTATCCCTTTGTACTTTCGTTCTCAGGTTGATAAGGAATTGGGTGAGATGCTAAAATTAAAAATAATTGAACCATCTACATCACCTTATTCTAGTTCTATGGTAATAATTAGAAAAAAAAGATAACAATATCCGTCTTTGTGTGGATTATAGAAAGTTAAACAAACTTACCCAGTTTGACGCGGAACCATTACCTTTGTTAGAAGATTTATTAGTCAAACTGTCTAACTCCACTTTCTTCACTAAACTTGATCTCTCAAAGGGATATTGGCAAGTCCCGTTGACAGAAAGAGCAAAACCACTCACTGCTTTTTCTACTCCACGTGGATTATTCCAATATAATTTCATGCCATTCGGTTTAGTCAACGCACCCGCTACATTTGTACGCATGATGCGTCGCATACTATCTCATCGTCCCGATGTCATTACATACATTGATGACATTTGTCTCTTTAATGACACATGGGATGAACATATTACTGGATTGAAAACATTGCTGTCCACTTTACGCTCATGTAACTTAACGGCGAAACCATCGAAAACTTTCGTGGGTTTTCACGAAATTTCATTTTTAGGTCACCGCGTTGGTCACGGCCGCTTATACACTGAGGACAGTAATGTCTCTAAGATCCTGAACATTACTACACCAAAAACTAAGAAACAAGTAAGATCGCTGTTAGGTCTGATTCAGTTCTATGCTAAATTCATACCTCATCTTTCAACTATTACTGCACCTTTCTCTTCTTTATTAAAGAAGGGCACAGCTAACGTGATTCGGTGGTCGGAAGAACATCAAATCGCGTTAGACACCATCAAGACATTTTTTTCTAGAGCTCCTGTTTTACGATTACCTAATGCAAATCTTCCTTTCATATTGCGCAGTGACGCGTCTAGTTACGGCATTGGAAGTGTACTGCTACAGGTATACGAGGACACCTTGCACCCGGTACTGTATGTGTCGAGGAAACTTACGTCCACTGAACAAAAGTACTCGGTGCTCGACAAGGAACTTTTGGCTCTCGTGTGGTCGATAACGAAACTCCAGCGATATCTTCTTGGATCACACTTCTTTGTTGAGTCTGATCAGAAAGCACTTACTGCGTTGAATACGAAAGACGTCAAGTCAGCGAAGTCCACTAGATATGCGATATCCCTGCAGCCATACTGTTTCACCATACGGGCTATACCTGGATCGCAGAATGTTTTGGCAGACATTCTTTCCCGCTGCCCGAGTGAATCAAGCGAGTTGTGACGTTCCACAAAGAATGAAAACACTACGCATACAAACTCGCATTTATAAACACTACGATCATGGAACTATAATTCGTTACATCAGTAACATTTTGTGTATACTTATTCATGTATATAGAGTTGAAACATTCATTGGAATCGCTATGATACACAAAACAGTGACTTATATATAACTTTGATAGTAACATAACTTTGGAAAGTTATAACATTTTTTCCAGAAAAATACATTGAGTATTTATATAAACATTCGTGTAATGTGATGGACTTAACTTTTCACAGTGGAATAGGTGGAATTTCTACGTGTTTAGACTTTAATATAAAGGAACTTGGTATTTCATTGACTGCTTTCGAAAATAACACAGAATCTTCAGAAACTTATTAAAACTTTAAAAAAATTTTTTATTGACTGAAACATTATTCAGAAAATTTTAGCAAATAAACTTGGTTAATTAGTTTAATATTTAATATAATTAATTATAAATATTCTAGTACTAGTTATTAGATCGTGTAATTATCACTCAGTATAGTTAGTGATGCAACATGCGTAGTTAAGTAATGCTAGCAATTATCTTTAGAGACGGTTAAGTGTCTTGATCACTTCCGGTGTTGTATTCGTATTCTTTTAATTTTTCACTTTTCATTCGTGATACATTCTTATCTTTTCATTTAAATTCATTTATTACCATGATTTTCTTTAATAGCTGTTACATTTGTTTTCATTTAATCATCTTTAATGCTTTAATTTCTTTCATTTCTTCCACATTGTTTCAAAGTTGTTCAATGTGATGATATGCTTTTATGCATATTTTTTTTGAGTTTAGTTGAATTGGATCTTTTCATTCACTCTCTTGTTATTGATTGATATACCTATCATGTATTATTATAATATATAGTTGTTAACTTGATTCACCTCTCCGCGTTAATTAAAGAAAAAATTTAATAGAATTAAATTTTTTCCGGACGGTGGTAAGGAAGCTGTTGCCTCCTTTATTAGTCCTTAACATTCTTAAGTAGCCATCAGGTTATATTTTTGTTAAGTGAGTACGCACCAAATTAGGTGGGTGTTATCTTATGTATAGTTCATTTATCGCGCACGTAAATGCACAATTTTGTGTATGGGTATCTGCGGGCGCGCTTGTTACCAAACAAGCCAGATGACGTCAGAGGTTGAAAAAGGAAGCCAGCATCTCATGCCATACATTGAGTCTGTTGCCTATTTATATATATACCCAGTGTGTTGGGGTAAGAATTCTTCTGGAACAATGACTCCTTGGTAGAAGCCATTGTCAGCTTACTCTACACGTAAGTCCGAACCAGTTTTGATAAGAAGTGAATTGATTTTTTTGAACTTTCGTGTCGCCATCCTCTGTTGGTATCTAGCTAGCACCTTTCTGCAAACAGGGGTGCTATAATGGATCAACGGGGACTTTCACCGAAAGCATTTTAATATTGTATAGAATTCATCAAGGCTGTACCCTTTCCCCTTACCTGTTTAACATTTATGCCGAGAATATCATGAGAAACGTAAGAGATGACCAAGAACACACAGAGTTTGACTCATTTAACATCGGCGGGTACCAGATCCCGGAAATCAGATATGCTGACGACACAGTCCTCCTATCGACCAACCCAAAAGGACTTGAACAATTACTTCTGTCCACCAAAAAACACAGCGAGGCCCAGAATCTATACCTAAACACCAAGAAGACCAAAGTATTGACAACAGACAAAGTAAAGACCAAACCAGAAATTGAAATTGATAACGAAGAACTGGAAAGTGTCAATGAATTCGAATACTTAGGATCAATCATTAACAGCTCTGGCGACTGTGCAGTAGAAATTAAAAGAAGACTTGCAATTGCTTCACATAAGCTAATACAGATGAAAAACCTATGGCAAGGCACAAGCAAAGAAACAAAGTTACAACTGATCAGAGCATGTATATTCCCAGTAGCAACATACGGCTGCGAGACTTGGACACTCAATAAAACAGTTGCAAAAAAGATTACATCATTCGAAATGAAATGCTACAGAAGGATGTTGAGAATACCCTGGACAGAAAAAAAGACCAACAGAGAAGTACTGCACTCACTAAACGTACAGGAACATTGGCTCCTAAATACCATCGCAATAAGGAAGCTGAAATTTTTCGGTCATATAAAAAGACATAATAGTCTGGAAAAAACAGTGATGGAAGGCATGGTCCCTGGAAAAAGGGGAAGGGGTCGACCTAGACGACGGTGGACCCAGGACATCACAGAGAGTCTGAACTTGTCTTTGGCTGATGCAGGTCGACTTGCCCAGAATCGTGATGCGTTCAGAGCAGCTGTAATGGAGACAACGTTCTGGAAAGAATATGTCACATGATGATGATAGAATTCATGGCTTCATCGTTACGGCTTATCGATTTGTAATATTATGTGGATTGCCGTCGCACGAGTCACGGCGACGAAGAGAGGTTAACCAAGTTTTAGGACATAACCTGCGTTGTTTATTTTATATGCAAGTATGCATGGATCTGCCATGTCAGAGGTACTAAGCCACTTAAGTACCCGACCAGAATTATAGGACAGAGTTAATATATTCATTCCAAGATTAATAGTTTGTATAGTCCTAACGGTCATGACATTGACGCAAGGTCAAACCCTTATCTTATGTGAGAAATTTAATATGATGCCTATACCATGCCTATACATGCTACATGTATGTTTGCTCTGTGGAATCCATGTGAAGTACTGTAACCTGTTGTCGTCAACGTATTTCGTCCTAAATAAATTATGATGCCAGTAAATGTAACGAGTTCTCCCATGTCTGCATTGGCACGGTTCGAAGTGCCCAGTTACGAGTCCAGTTCACGGATGTTTTTATCATACCAGTCATTCATTCGACATTCGCGTGTACATTCATAGATGTGCTCCAGGAAAGAGCAGCTACACTAATTCGTATGAATGCATTCTGATAAACACAAACACGAAAATTTCTTATACTAAAAAAATGTTGTTATGTACCAAATAATGTTTCCTTAATGCCACATTAATAAACCTGTTTGTGACGTTAGTTCTGTTTATTCGTTCAATTTTTTCTGCCCATCATCACACAGTTAAATAAATTCTCCACTATATGACCTAGAATATAGTCAACATTATGGCATCTTGGACACCCACAAGTTAAATATTCCCACAGTACTAATTTTCGTAATGAAAGTGTGTAACCAGTGGAACAATCGCGCCACGTTTTTAGTAAAATACTTAAACGGCACACTAAACACTGTGACACGTAAATTCAACACTCTCTTAAAGAACACGTATACCTTTCTCTTCATTATTTTCATGGTGCATTGTTGACTTTAGTCACGGAATTGCCTCTCCTGCTTTGCAGTAGGGGTCCAAGAGGGGCCAAAACTCAAGAGTATCCAATATGGGTCTTCAATGGTGTCTACCGTCGCACAAAATTACTAGTGGCACAGTTGTAGATAGAAGGATAAAGATGCTTCTATCTCAAGGGAGATTTCATAAGATATTTCAGAAGTCAAGAACAATGCTGCATTGGGCAGGACAATTGTTAACATGTAGTACATTCAAAATGATTTAATTGACGTTAATATTGTATATTTATAAATAACAGATTTAATAATCAACTAAGTTTAACGGTTTGAAAAAATTGTATAATCTTTAACAGAAAATACACATCATCGTCACCCGTGTGTTACCGGGGCCCGAAAGGGGAGCAAAGAATAGTAACACTGTCCCCTGCCAAGCAAGTCGTAGAAAGCGACTAAGGAGGGTTGGGCATGGGGCCGGTTACCCCATCCTGTAAAAAATTTAAACCACAAAAACCTTCAACAAATATGGACAAGTCAAATAAAGAAAATAAAACACAGCCATCCAAGACAGGGGAAGGTCCTCTCGTGGGGAGGCGTATGATGCAACACAGAGAAAGCCGAAAGGAGTCTGTGTTGCTGACTAACCTTCTTTCTTCTAGGAGAACTTCCAGATTTGGCACCTGGAATGTTCGGACATTAAACGAACAAGGGAAAGTGGCGCAAGTGGCAGCAGAAATGAGGGAATACAAAATCGAGGTTTTGGGAATGTGTGAAACAAAGTGGAAGGGGGTAGACAGGAAGAAACTCATCACAGGTGAATTGGTGCTGTCCTCAGGACATGAAGACGAAAGTTCACACCACAGTGAAGGGGTAGCTCTTATGTTATCTAAAGAAGCACGGAAAGCACTCATTGAATGGGAAGCTGTTGGACCCAGAATAATAACAGCTACTTTCAAAACAGCTAAAAAGAAAATTCATGTAAATGTCATCCAATGTTATGCACCAACTAATGACAAAGAAGAGTCTGTGAAAGAAGCATTTTATACTAAACTACAGGAAATTATGGATAAAGTAAAAAGAAGAGACATCACAATTTTGATGGGTGACATGAATGCAAAGATAGGTACAGTCAACACCGGATTTGAAGAAGTCATGGGAAAACATGGGCTAGGAGTAATGAATGAAAATGGAGAACTATTCGCAAACTTCTGTGCTTCAAATCAACTGGCTATAGGAGGAAGCATGTTTCCACATAAGAGAATACACAAGGCAACATGGATATCACCAGACCATAGAACAGAAAATCAGATTGATCATATATGCATAAACAAGAAGTTTAGATCATCATTGCAGGATGTAAAGGTATATAGAGGAGCAGATGTGGCATCAGATCACCATCTTCTGATAGCCAAAGTAAAAATGAAACTCAAGAGATATGCAACAATGCAAAATTATAGACAACAGTATAATGTAGGACAGCTAAGAAATCAGAAACAAGAGACAAATTTGCGGTCACAGTATCCAACAAATTCCAAGTGCTCCAACAGCTGGAAGATGTAGAGAATACAGAAGACTATTGGCAGCAGGTCAAAACTGTATGGAAGGAGACATGTGAAGAAATACTGGGGAAAAGGGAAAGACAACAAAAAGCATGGATAACAACAGAAACCATCAATAAGATAAAAGATAGAAAAAACAAGAAAGCAGAGTTAAACACAAGCAAAACCAGAAGTTCCAAAGCCAAGGCTCAAGAAGTGTACACAGAAGCAAACAAAGAAGTAAAAAGAAGTATCAAAAGAGACAAGAGGAAGTATATTGAGGAGTTGGCAAGAGAGGCAGAAGATGCTGCAGCCAAAGGAAATATGAGAGAACTGTATAGCAGCACAAAGAAGCTAACAGGGAAATACAAGCAAACAAGTTGCCTCATAAAAGACAAGAATGGGAAACTGCTCAGCAATATACAAGAGCAAATGAAGAGGTGGACAGAATATTTTGGGGACCTTCTCAATAGACCAGCTCCACAAAACCCGCCGGACATCCAGCCAGCAGAAGAAGAGCTACAAATTAACGGTGAAAGACCAACGAAGGAAGAAATAAAGAAAGCCATAAAGCTTCTAAGAGATGGAAAAGCGTCTGGACCTGATGGCATTCCAGCAGAGGCCATCAAAGCAGATATCGACACGGCTACAGAGATGTTATATAAATTACTTGGTAAAGTCTGGGAAAAGGAAGAGATACCAGCAGAATGGAAGGAAGGATATCTGGTTAAGTTGCCTAAGAAGGGAAATTTACAAGAGTGCACAAATTATAGAGGAATAATGTTACTATCAGTGCCAGGAAAAGTATTAAACAGGATTATCCTTGAGAGATTAAAAGAGTCCATAGACAAGAAACTGAGAGATGAACAAGCAGGTTTTCGACAAAACAGATCATGTACAGACCAGATAGCCACTTTGAGAATAATAGTTGAACAAAGTCTGGAATGGAATTCACCACTATACATCGGATTTGTGGACTACGAAAAGGCATTTGACAGTGTAGACAGAGAATCACTTTGGAAATTGATGAGGCATTATGGAGTTCCCCTGAAGATCATTAATTTAATAAAGAAAACATATGAAGACATGACATGCAGAGTTCTTCACGAAGGACAGCTTACAGAACCGTTTGGGATAAGAACAGGAGTGCGACAGGGATGCCTCTTGTCTCCATTTCTTTTCTTGCTGGCAATAGATTGGGTTATGAGATCATCGACAACACACAACAGAAATGGAATCCAGTGGACTCTGACTAAGCAGTTGGATGATCTGGATTTTGCTGATGACTTGGCTCTTCTGTCCCATAACCGTAATCAGATGCAGGACAAATTGAAAACACTCGATGAGAGGTCACAGCAATTGGGTCTGAAAATACACAGGGAAAAGACAAAAATAATGCGAATAAATGCAGGTAATGATAACAGGGTTGAACTTGAAGAAACACCAATACAAGATGTAGAATCATACACATATCTTGGCAGTAATATAGACAAAGTTGGAGGGACAGACAGCGATATCAAAATAAGAATACAAAAGGCAAGAGGAGCTTTCATTGCATTGGGAAATATATGGAGATCAAGAGAAATCGGATCCAACACGAAAATAAGAATCTTCAACTCAAATGTGAAGTCAGTCCTATTGTATGGCTCAGAGACATGGAGAACAACAAAGACAACAACCAAAAAGCTACAGACTTTCATAAATGGGTGCTTGCGTAGAATAGAGGGATTAAAATGGTATGACAAGGTTACCAACGTGGAACTGATGACAAGAACTAGACAAGTGCCAGTGGAACAAGAAATGAGAAGAAGACGATGGCGATGGATAGGACACACACTGAGGAAACCTGTTGATAGCATTACAAGGCAGTCCTTGTTCTGGAACCCCCAGGGCAAGAGAGGCAGAGGAAGACCAAGAAGTACATGGAGAAGAGAGTTGGAAACAGAGGTGAAAATGATGAGGAGAACATGGAAAGAACTTGAGATGATGGCACGTGACAGGAGGACTTGGCATGTGTTTGTTGAAGGCCTATGCTTCTTTGGGAGTGGAGGGTTATGACATGACACATCATCGTGTTATGGTATGGTGTTTTATTTAAAAAGTCACTTGGCAGCTTTTAGGTTTCACAAAGCTGCAAATAGTAGTTTCTGCTTCCGCTGGGTTTTTGTGTTCTGTGCAGAAAGGTCGCCGGCGTTCTCGTGACTGGTCAAGATTAGATGCGCAGCACGTTCCAAGTCAGAACAGGGAGTAACTGCAAAGCTGGTCTCGCATCTCTACGACACTCTGATGCTGGTGTCTAGTTTGTCGTCAGGCCACTTCTACCCTCACTTTGTTCCAGAGATTAGTACGATCACTGGCACCACGAAGCCAATCTTGACTCGCAGACTGTTTGCTCAGAGGAATAAAGGCACTTGACTAGTCTCTTACACGGTTCTGGGGTGTTGTTATGTTAACAATGAATTACCACTATGACTCCGTATTTTAGATTCCTCAGATTCCTTTGGTCCCTGTTAAATGGTAGAGTTTATTCTGGTCTCTGAAGTCCTTAAAATTGCTCAAACAGTGGTCCGGTTCCGATATAAGAATCTTGATTCTAACTTCTGGCAGTCTGGTTTTCGTCTTGGCAAGCGATTCTCATAGTGTACTAGACTTGCAAGAAATGTCAGATTATATTGCAAGTTTTCTGCCCTGTTAAATTTATGATGAAATATATTGCATGACTCATCTAGTGCAAAATTTCAAACATTACTTTTCTAAAAATTGGCTGTAAACATCTGATTATTACTTAGTCAAGTTACGTCTCTCACACTTCAACATGTCCTCCCAGATTGGGGGATTATCTGACTTGCCTATCCCACGTAATTCAACTATCGTTACCAGACTATGACTTGGCATAATTCGACCGTCTTGTCTGGACATTTCATGGTTTATCCGCACCTCCAATAAGCAAGTCTGTTATTCCGTAGAATTGTAAAGGATTACTCCCGTCTTGTGCAAACACCGTCATTAGCCTTTTGCCTGGGATAAAACGTGGGACCGTCACGTTTGTGTGATCCAATTAGTCCCTCGGGGATGGGCCAGCGAATTAAAGTGAATTGAAGAGTAAAAGTAATGTAAACACTGACCTTCGGATAAGTTTTTTTTGTTGAGAAATAAGGGCAGATGAGAGAAAAATAACAAAATATCACTCGCAAAGAAATGTAATGCAATCCTGCTGCAGTGGACATGAGAGTGCACAAACCGTTTTGTTACAACTTTGTTAGAAATATTAACACTGGCTTTTCGAGAAACTACAGAAACAGTACTCATTAGCCTGTACTTGAGTGAACCCATTACCCTGTACTTGAGTGAACTCATTACCGTGTACTTGAGTGAACGTTATACTCAGACAATTCGTACAAGGTGACTAATATGTGGTGGTACATGAGGCTGGCAACATCATCATGAATAACTAATTACAATAGAACAGACCACTACAAAAGTCACGTGACTGTTTGGTGCAGGCTTCCTGCGAAGGTACCAGTGCAGTGGTGGTTCCACGCTTGGCAACGAGCGCTAAAGAAAATAATGATAATACAGAGGTCAAAGGTCAAGTTTATACGGATTTCTCCGCAAGCAACCGGTCAAAACATGGTCAGTTTGATATTTTTGTATCATATTAAAAGAGTCACCAAATACCTTGTCATGTTTTTGTTTTAAACTTTTACAGTCTGTTAATACTGTCACAGTTGTACCGGGTGTTTTAAAGACTGGTCCAGGGAGCCGCGCTGGTGTAATGGCTTCGGCGTTGTACTGGCGACCAGGTGTTCATGGTTCAAACCCGGGCGTCGGCGTTTGAAGAAATGTTTACGGCCGGAAATTATACTGAATAGCCTGAACGGCTCCTGTGATAAACCCTCTGTGGATGGGAAGGAGCGAAGCTCCTGACCGGGTTGGAAGGAAAGTCCTCAGGTTCCCCAGCCTCGCAATGACATGTCATTAGGCCGAAGGGCTGAAAGCCCAAGTGCCGCTGGTTAAGGGAAAAAAAAATAACAGACTGGTCCAAGAAGGCACCAATTAGAGGTATGTGACAGTGCTATCTCTTCTTATTATATCTTCCAGAACTGGTTACGATACCAATTAGAGGTATGTGTGACAGAGCCGTGAGCTGGTTACGGCATCAGTTAGAGGTATGTCACAGTGGTGGTGAACTCCTAGGACTGGTGTTAGTAAACTAGGTGACAGATGGCAGCCCTAGTTGTCTACCTTCTATTTGTCAATTTGATCTATTGACCTATCTTCCAAGTAAGAGTATATCTTAATACTGACCATCACAGCCAGAGCTGACTATTCCTGGATGATATATATCTCAAGCTTCCAACCTAAACTCGTTCCATCCCTTCTTGTGATGTTACTTAGTGACAACTTCGTATAATAGGTATTTTCTTTATTTCTATTATCTTGTTTACCCTAGCACTCAACAACCTTTTAGAGACTTAACCCAACTTGAGAAGTGTTCCATCAAAACAAGTGGTTTATTTACATATCAAAATTCCCTCATAACAAGAGGCATGGGGTACAAACTCCAGGTACAAACATTTCCTAACTGCCTCTGGTATGTCCCATTCCTCCTGGGCACATTCATATATCTATATATGTAGTTATAGATCTCTGCCTGAGAACATATTCAAGTATGGTTTATACATATTTTCCTCCTTTAAGGCTATCTTATTTATTCTGGCTTCTGCCAAGCCTTTAATCCACTCTTTCCTGAGTTTGGTTTCTCCCTTTCACTAATCTTGTCATGTCTATCTCATATTAGACATAATACAATCATTTTATAATTCATATATGCCAACCAACTCATTGAGTACACTTGTTGCAGTCCATATACTTATACCTGCTAGAGAGCGCATGATTTAACTTGTAGCTCCAATCACCCTTCAATTCTTTACTCGTCTTACTTATAGCCGACGTTATCTCAAAGTACATTATGTAATAGCCCAGCTCAGCTATCAGTTCAATATTCTTCTGTAAATCTCCTCAGGTGCTTCCTTAATCTTATGTTACCCACTCATAGTCAATTTTATAGCCTCAGCCTCATTTCTGATTATCATGCGTTCCTTAGTTGGAAGCGTCGTTAACCTTGTAATACTGCATCTCAGCTTCTGCAAACATTCTTAAACTGTTTTCAAAGTCTATCAAGTATATGAGTAAAAGGACCAACTTACTTTGGTTTCACAGAATCCTCACAACACTCATATTGCTTACTATCACACCTTAACGCTAATCTTATACTTTAATCACAACTTTGTCTTTCATATTCGAATGGTTTCTACTACTCTAACTAGATCAATAAAATCTTCAGAAGAAAACATTCTGTCTCCCACAGAGTTTTGAAGTTGAGAGACCGGCAGAAAATCATTCTTGCCGCTCTATGTCCTTATCTAGGACAGCTCTTCAAACATGCGACCGCTCACTCGCGTGTCCAAATTCGTTCTCTCTTCTTAAAATATCTTTATCAGCTCATCTGTCCTTGTTTACTGTTAACCGATTGGTTCCCTCTACTTTTTACTCAGCTGAAATATGTTCACTCTTATTTGCTATGTAAACAACTCAGTGAAGTGTCGCTCGTTATCCTTCTAAACTTCACACAGACTTTTCTCGTGCATATTTTTTTCTCTCAGCTCACTAAATCATATAAGGGAGTTAATTCCCCGTTGTCTCCCTTTGCATGATTTGACTTAACCTTATATTGTCTTCTCCTAAGCTTGTTACAAAATTCTTATATGTACATTTTCTCAACCATAATTACAGACTCACCAAACGTACTTAAGTGTAATTAAGCACTTTCCTCCCCTGACCTTAATATTCAGAGTCTCCTCCCTTTGATCAAAGCACCACTTCACTCATTCCATCTCCCCTCTAGCAAGACAAACAGTCTTTATTCAAATCCATCCCCATTTCCCAAACCATTCTTCCACACTTCCCCTCTTCAGCAAAACCAAATCACCGTTTATATGATGCCTGCCTGGGCGTTGTAATGCTCCTAGCAAAGCTAACGGTGACAATACTAAAGAGAGAGGGCTGAACTTTTCAGAAATGCGAAACAATATCATCATATGCAGTATTTACTTAAAATGTACGAGGATCTCTACGCATAATTTTAGAGCCAAGCGATACTATCTTTTCTATCATCTTGAGACGACTCCAGTTTTCTGTGATTGTAGCTATTGTCATGACAATCAACCTGCCATCACCGGTGTCAATACCTTGTCGAGGTATTTCGGCTTTCGTACCCTGATTACCACCAGAGCTATGCCAGTAGGAGTTGGACAGGTTTGCGCGGGCAGGGGTCAGACTAAAGCAAACACCCTAGTCCTCCAGGTTGGGGGTTTTAGCATAGGGCTGACATCCCTGTCTATGTAAAAAGAAATGAAGTTACTGAAACAAAAACAAATGAACAAACTTTGCTGCGGAACGTACATCCGGAGTCTGAGGCTTGTATGACTGTCAGTGATGAAAGCCGAAAGGAAGCCACTGACATGAAAACGGACGTCCTGACCGCAAAAAATGATACAAGAATAGGATTTTGGAATGTCAGGACAATGAACGAGACGGGTAAACTAAAACAGGTCACGGCAGAAATGAGAAACTATAGGTTACACATTCTAGGGATAAGCAGGAGCAGATGGACAGGGGCAGGAAAAGTTAAAACATTAACATGAGAAACAGTACTTTACTCTGGAAGAGATGATGGACAGCACAATGAAGGCGTAGCCATTATTCTACAGAAAGGAATAGAAAGGACATTACTGGAATGGAAACCCATCAACAACAGACTGATGAGATTAAGATTGAGAGGGAGATTCACCAATACTACAATAATACAATGCTACGCACCAACGAATGACAGCGATGAAGAGGTCAAGGATGAATTCTATCAACAACTGCAGAAAGAAATGGAAGACACACCAAGA
The DNA here is from genome assembly GCA_024509875.1 of Oreohelix idahoensis. NCBI lineage: Eukaryota > Metazoa > Mollusca > Gastropoda > Stylommatophora > Oreohelicidae > Oreohelix > Oreohelix idahoensis. The sequence continues at coordinate 63,591 of JAMPIV010003249.1, read as the reverse complement.
TATGATCTTATTATAGTAATGGGAGACCTCAATGAGAACGTTGGTACACACAATACATATAATGAAAGAGTAATGGGGAAATGCGGCATCGGAACAGCAAACGAAAATGGGGATAAATTAATAAGTTTCTGTAGCATTAACAGCCTGGTCATTGGAGGAACACTTTTCCCACATAAAGAAATTCCCAAATTAACATGGGAATCACCAAATGGTCGAAACAGAAACCAGATAGACCACATCATGATTAACTGTAGATGGATACATGCATTACAAGATGTGAAGGTAAGAAGATGTGCAGATGTGGGAAGTGATCACCATTTAGTAGTAGCAAAACTGAAAGTGAAACTAAGAAGGGCTGGACCAACTGTAACTACACAGAAACGGTTTGACATCAGCAAATTGAAGGACCCCCTTACCAGAAAAGCTGTTGCGGCTGACATAAAGAAACGATATCAATTTGCCAAAAGTCAGGAAAAGACATTGACTGATGATATAGACCAGAAATTCAAAACCATTTCAACAATATATAAGGAAAGCAGCAAATCATGCTTGGGATTCCAAGAAAGGAAGAAGCAAGACTGGATAACACCAGAAACATTAAACACCATAACACTGAGAAAGGAAATGAAAAGAAAGAAAACAGAAGCGAAGTCCCCCAGGTTAAAGCAACTATATAGTGAACGGTACAGTCAGCTGGACAAGGAAGTTAAACGCCAAACCCGAGCCTACAAAAGGAATTTCCTAGACGATCTTGCGGGACAGGCAGGGGAGGCAGCACTGAGAGATGAGCGGAGCACAGTATACAAAATAACTAGGTTCATCAGCGGAAAACGAGGTGCAAACAATATTACATTGTTAAGAGATAGGCGGGGAAATTTCGTCGCGACAGCAGAGGGACAGGAAACGGGATGGGCAGAGAATTTCAGAGAAACTCTGGGCAGGGGTCACCGGAGACACGGTTGAGTGTTCCTGGGGCTGAGAACGATCTAGATGTTGGTGCAGACACTCCGCGGGAAGAGGAGGTCATCACAGCAGTCGACGGGTTAGAGGGTGGAGGAGCTCCTGGCTATGATGGCTTAGATGCACAGCTGTTTGAGACGGGCCCCGAGCTAGCAGCAGAACTATTGGAGCCACTGTTTGCGCAGGTCTGGAGGGCAGGGACAACGCCGACGGGGTGGAACAGGGGAATGGTTGTCAGGTTGGCCCAAGAGGGGAGATCTTGCGGGCTGCAATAGTTGGAGAGGAGTCGCTCTTCTCTCGGTTCCCAGCAAAGTGCTGGGCAGGATAGTTATACAGAGAGTTTCAGGGGCAGTGGACCACATGCTGAGGAAAGAACGGGCAGGATCTAGAAAGAACAGAGGATGTGGGGATCATATGTTTACTCTCAATGACATTGTAGAGCAGTGCTCGGAATGGTAAAGACAGCTGTGCATTGATTTCGTTGGTTTTGAAAAGGCTTTTGACGGTGTGCATAGGGACAGTTTATGGAAAATACTGAGGGCTTATGGAATTTCAGGCTGCATAGTGTCAATCATAGAGAGCCTCTATGCAAACTTTGCGTGTAGTGTTGGGCAGAGCGGCCTGGCCTTTGAGGTGAGGACAGGAGTGCGACAGGGATGCCCCTTATCGACCGCTCTGTTTTTAGCAGTCATGGACTGGGTGGTGCGCTGGACAACGGAGGGTAGTCCGGAAGGAGTAAGATGGACTGCATTTTCTGCATTGGAAGATCTGGAGTGTGCAGATGACATTGCATTACTGACACATTCACATCAGCACATCCAGGAAAAGATGGATAGACTTGGTGGGTATGGCCAGTGGGTGGGCTTGAACATCAATTTAAAGAGGTCAGAGGTCGTGACGCTCAGTGTGAGCAACCCTTGGCCCATGTCGGTAGGGAATCGGCGGCTGGTGCGGGCAGACGCTTTCACATGCCTGGGGTGCATGGTAACACCGGACGGTGGGGCACGCGGAGACATCAACCGCAGAGTGAACGGGGCAGGAACAGCCTTTTTTGGCCTAAACAACGTCTGGAATTCCTCTCAATACAGCACAAGCACAAAATTAATGTGATATGGTGGGCGAGATGATGATGATGATGCTGTTGTGATATGTGATCACTTTCTTGCACACTCGCAACTGACCCGATCAACAATAAAACTCTGATTCTAAGGCAGGGGCTGTATTTATTCATCCAACCCTGTCAGTGACAATAAACACACAAAGCAAACATTAAACAAATAAAACGAAGCAAACAAAACAAAACACCCAGCCAGTGCTCGATTGCTAATCTGAAGACGCAAACAAAGCAACGATTAGTTAAAATCATAATATAGTATATTATAAAGGCTCAGGGTTTAGACACATTTGACCCGGGAGCCATTTAAGTGGCTTCCGTATCTTTTGCTCCTTTCCATTTTACCTTGGATAAAACAACAAATTTGTTTATGCATATGAACATTAAAAAAAATTATTTCCAAACAACAACAAAAACGTTTGTTTGGGCCACACCCACTTTTCTGCTTGGGACTGAAAGAGTTAAATACTATAACCTAACTAACCACCAAGATTCAGCTTTTGTATTTGCTCACAATTATGTCCCCTACGCATTATATATATCGCAGTTATGTCCAGTGCTTCGTACTCGGTACCATCAGTAATTGTTGTCGTTGCGGTAGCAGAGGTAGGAGACGTATTTGAAGTGGATGTAGTGGTTGTTATTGTAGTAGTTGTACTTGCATTAGACGTAGATGCTGTTGCAATAACAGTAATAGTGGTAGCAGTGCCTGTAGTCGCAGTAGTGGCAGTAGTAATATTATTAAAAGTACTATTAATTTACGGTGTCTACGCCGCATCCTCGGCAACTCGTGGAAAGATAAAGTGACAAATGTCGAGATGTTGTCACGTGCTGGCCTTCAAAGTATGTATTCACTGCTTAGACAGCGCAGACTTCGCTGGCTTGGCCATGTTCGCCGCATGAAAGATGGTCGCATCCCAAAAGATATCTTCTACGGACAATTAACAGATGGCAAGAGAACAGTTGGGCGACCACAGCTGAGGTTCAAAGATGTGTGCAAGAGAGATATGAGGGCACTGGACATGGATCCAGCAACATGGGAGGATGAAGCTGCTGATCGCACTAAGTGGCGATGTTATTTACGGCGCCACCTCAGATTGGGCGAAGAGAGGCTCACACAACAAGCAGAGGAGGGGAGAAAACGTCGAAAGGAGCATCAGGAAAATAAGCAGCTGAGGGCTGTCACCTCGGGGGCGCATTCCCATAGTCAGTTATGACTGAATGGACTATTATTATTATTATTATTATTATAGTAGTAGTAATAGTATTGGTAATAGTAGTAGTAATAGTAGCAGTAATAGTAGTAGTAATAGTAGTGGTAATAGCAGTGGTAATAGTAGTTGCAATAGTAGTAGTAATAGTAGCAGTAACAGTAGTAGTAATAGTAGTGGTAATAGCAGTGGTAATAGCAGTGGTAATAGTAATAGTAGCAGTAATAGTAGTAGTAATAGTAGTGGTAATAGTAGTGGTAATAGTAGTGGTAATAGTAGTGGTAATAGTAGTGGTAATAGTAGTGGTAATAGTAGTAGTAATAGTTGTAGTAATAGTAGTAGTTATATTAGTAGTTATAGTAGTGGTAATAGTAGTGGTGATAATAGTGGTAATAGTAGTAGTAATAGTAGTAGTAATAGTAGTGGAAATAGTAGTGTAATAGTAGTATTAATAGTTGAAGTAATAGTAGTAGTTATAGTAATAGTTATAGTAGTAGTAATAGTAGTGATAATAGAAGTGGTAAAAATAGTGGTAATAGTAGTGGTAATAGTAGTAGTAATACTAGTGGTAATAGCAGTTGTAATAGTAGTATTAATAGTAGTAGTTATAGTAGTAGTTATAGTAGTAGTAATAGTAGTAGTAATAGTAGTAGTAATAGTATTGGTAATAGTAGTGGTAATAGTAGCGGTAATAGTAGTAGTAGTAGTAGTAGTAGTAGTAGTAGTAGTAGTAGTAGTAGTAGTAGTAGTAATAGTAGTGGTAATAGTAGTGGTAATAGCAGTGGTAATAATAGTGGTAAAAGTAGTAATAATAGCAGTAGTAATAGTAGTGGTAAAAGCAGTAGTAATAGCAGTAGTAACAGTATTAGTAATAGTAGTAGTAATAGTAGTAGTTATAGTAGTATTAATAGAAATAGTAATAGTAGTAGTAATAGTATTGGTAATAGCAGTGGTAATCGTAGCAGTAAAAGTAGTGTTAATAGTAGTATTAATAGTAGTGGTAATAGTAGTGGTAATAGTATTAGTAATGTTATTAGTAATAGTAGTGGTGATAGTAGTGGTAACAACAGGGGTAATAGTAAAGGTAATAGCAGTGGTAATAGTAGTGGTAATAGTAGTATTAATAGCAGTAGTAATAGTAGTAGTTAAAGTAGTAGTTATAGTAGTATTAATAGTAGTGGTAATAGTAGTGGTAATAGTAGCAGTCATGGTAGTAGTTATAGTAGTAGTAATAGTAGTTGTTATAGTAGTGGTTATAGTAGTAGTAATAGTAGTAGTTAAAGTAGTAGTTATAGTAGTGGTAATAGTAGTTGTTATAGTAGAGATAATAGTAATAGTGGTAGTTATAGTAGTAAATATAGTAGTAGTAATAGTAGCGGTAATAGAAGAGGTAATAGTAGTGGTAATAGTAGTGGTAAAAGTAGTATTAATAGTAGTAGTAATAGTATTGGTAATAGTAGTTGTAATGGTAGTGGTATTAGTAGTAGTAATAGTAGTAGTAATAGTAGTGGTAATAGTAGTGGTAATAGTAAGTAATAGTAGTGGTAATAGCAGTGGTAGTAGTAGTAGTAGTAGTAGTAGTAGTAGTAGTAGTAGTAGTAGTAGTAGTAGTAGTAGTAGTAGTAGTAGTAGTAGTAGTAGTAGTAGTAGTAGTAGTAGTAGTAGTAGTAGTAGTAGTAGTAAAAGTAGTAGTTATAGTAGTAGCAATAGTAGTGGTAATAGTAGACATAATAGTAGTGATAAAAGTATTGTTAATAGTAGTGCTAAAAGTAGTGGTAATATTAGTGGTCATAGTAGTAGTAATAGTAGTAGTTATAGTAGTAGTTAAAGTAGTAGTTATAGTAGTAGTAATAGTAGTGATAATAGTAGTAGTAATAGTAGTAGTAATAGTAGTAATTATAGTAGTAGTAATAGCAGTAGTTATAGTTGTAGTAATTGTAGTGGTAATATTCGTGGTAATAGTGTTACGTACATTTATTACCTAAGGGGGTAGTCTTCGGTCCTGCCAAATGTACGCACCAGTTTTATATAGTTATATTATTTGAGCGTTCGATTGATTCACGCACTGACGTGCACAATGCAGTGTGAGTTGCTTTGGACGCACGGGTAACCTAGTTTGGGAAAAAGAGTGACGTCATGTGAGTTCGGGGCAGTACGGACTGTGTTTATGTCCGAGGTATATTTCTTGGAATATTTTATTGGCAAGTTTGGAAGAAGCCATTACTTTTGTATGATCTCTACTGGTTCATGATGCAGCCAAGAGTAGAAGTATCATGTAAGTGTCGCCCCATGTCATTGAATGTTTATTGAGTAAATTAATGTATAAGGCCGCTCATAGTTCTGATCTAGCGGGAAGTCATCACAGTATGTCCTTCCTAGAATGGACAGACGGAGTCGTTAGCCCTTTTGAATTACCGTAGAGGGGAGGATTCCTACGAAGAAACAAAAGTTAATTGATTTGCATACTTCTTATGTTTATATGCCGTATTTTCGTAAATGCCAAAGTCGTGGCATGGATACAGAGAGGTTGGTCAATACAGAACTCTAACCTGGTCGTATTGTTGTGGATGACTTTGTTTGGATTGTTATATATCTATGCTACCTAAATATTGTATGAAGGAAGTCTGGAATTAGTACGAGTATGACAAGAAATATTACTCAGTGAGAATTAATCCGTTGGTCATAAGATACGTCCTTGAGAGAAGGTCAACGGACGTTACTACAATACATATGCTATGGCAAAGGAAGTGATCGATCTTTAGTCACTTGAATGAGAGGACTTAATTGTAGAGGATCTTCATAAACTTGAAAAGTCAATGATCAACATTTTTGATGTAATGACCTTTTTGCAACTGTAAATATGACCGTCTTGTTCAACGTCGTATATGTCACGTTCAATAAAATATATGTACAATCATCACAGCCTTGTGTGCTGCCAGTCAATAACCAGTTCATCACTACTTGTTGGTGTTCGTGTTGAAGAACATTTTATGACATTTTCGTTCTATCAAAACCATTCGCGTAAATAACACTCTTGAACGTTAGAAACGAACCCAACAGTAATTGGTATGCCAGTGTGTCTGGAAGTAATTTCAAAGGAACGTACCCATCCAAATTATCGTTTGAAAAGAAGAATTTGTACTTTCAAGGCGACATCATCTCAATTTGGATCCTAGCGTGATAATGAATCAAAATCAACTCAAATGCTCAAGATCATCAATCAACCTCCACGTCAAGTTCTACAGTGACTGACTGCCTTGCTCACCTCTTCGTCAGTATTACGTGCGAGCTGGTTTTATATACGCAGAACGAAGTATTTTATCCGTAGACGTACATCCACGGAGACGAGGCACCTTGTTTTTCCCGGCACACGCGAGCTAAGTATAACTTGTATCCGTTATACATTTTATTATTATTAGCTGTGCCTTAATTGTTTATGTCCACCTTTATATTTTCCGTGTTATGTGTTATATGTTGTGTATTCTTTGTGGGAGGTAGGGTTTGGAGACTCACGGAGGATACATCCCAGTTTCACACCAGGGCCTTCGTGACTGTTCTTTAGGAATTGTTTTGCAGACTTCCCTCAGTGGAATGTTCCTACGCGTGAGCGTAGAAGGATTCTAGGTCCACTGTGTCTGGTGGTCTGTGACACCTGACTGTTTAGCTGTAGTGTCAAGTTTTAATTGTTGTTTTCGTATTTATTTTTATTCGTAATTTAGTTTTATGATGAATTTTGTTTGTATTTTGCGTCCATCTCACCTTTCCTGTCGTTCAGTTTTTTTACAAAACCTATGTTTTTACACTGTGTTGTCTATTGTCTTGTTGATTATTTGATCGCAGTTATCATCGTAACTCTTTACGACATTCTATTTTTAGTTTCACATTTTTATTTTTATTGGATTTCTGCGACTGTTTTCTATCGTCTTTGATTATCGTGTCTTGTCGGTATTGTTTCTATTGTTTGTCACGTTATTACTTTCATGACATTTCATTACATAAATAACTGTATTGATTATTAACATATTTCATAACTATATGATAACATTATACCGTTCTAAGGACAGGAACGAAGAACACTTGTTATAGTAACAAGGGTAACTAATTTATATTGATTAATTATCATTTTATAAACCAAGAGTACTGTGACTACTTATAAAGCATAATGTATTCACTAGATTATTTCATTAAGCAAGCAAAAGCTCTTCAGATGGCTCCTGATGAAGCAAAATCATTTGCACTTGCAGAATATAGAAAAGCTCAAGAAATAGAAGCCGAACAGAGAAAGTTAGAAACTTTAAGACTAGAAAAACTTCAATTTGAGGCAGATCAAAAACGGATTGAGGCTGAGGAACAAGAGAAGAAGATGAAATTTGAGGCTGAGGAACAAGAGAAGAAGATGAAATTTGAGGCAGATCAAAAACGGATTGATGCTGAGGAACATGAAAAGAAGAGGAAATTTATAGCTGAGGAAGAGGAGAAAAAAATGAGATTGGCCGCTGAATTAGAAGATAAACGATTTCAGCGAGAGGCAGAACAGAAGCAAAGGGAGGCTGAAGAAAGACTTAAGATTGAGATGGAAAATAAACAAAAAGAAATGGAAGAGAGGAGATTAATAGCTGAACAAAATGTAAAACGACTTCAGCTTGAGATGGAAGAGAATGAAAAAAAACGACAGCATGAACTGAAATTAGCAGAGTCAGAATATGAGAGAATTAGGTTTACTCAGGAAGCTAATTCTCAGAGAACTTTTGAAAGCCAAACTCCATCCAGACATGATTATTTTAAGGAAATTCACCTTAAATTACCAAAATTTAATCCCCCGTCTGATGACGTAATATTCTTCCTAGATAGGTTTGAGGCCACTTGTGGATCTTATAACGTGGATAAAGCGCTATACTGTACATATTTATCCAGATTACTTACAGGGGATGCATTAGCAGTTTATCATACCACCAGCATTGGTGAGAAAAATGACTATAATGCTCTTAGAGCAGCACTTCTGCAAAAATTCCAAATGACAGAAGACGAATATCGTTTAAGATTTCATACATTACTACCTCAATCTGGCAGAAATTTTAGTGATTTTCTGTCACAGATACGACTAACACTAGAAAGATGGATCGAATTATCCAAAATTGAAAAGTCATATGAAGGTCTCTTCGATTTACTGATGCGCGATAAGGTACTTTCGTCTGTAAATCCTACATTTCTCGCATTTTTACACGAAAGGAAACCTTTATCTATGAAAGGCTTAGAAGAACATGCAAAAAATTTTTGTACTGCTCACCCAAACATGGATCTAAGTAACGCACAGATTAAGAATGAATTGCCTGTTGCTTTTGCAGCACAACAAAACAATTTTTCACGAAATCGTTCCTTTAGTGCTGACAGGTATGTCAATAAGGGAAATAATTACAATTTTAACAATGATAACTTTTACAAAGGGAAGCAATTTCAACAATCTGCTCCATTTAATGTTTCTTGGAACCAAACTCACAGATCACGAGATTTTGGTAACAATAATTTTAAAAATAATCAAGGACATTATAATAAACAAAACTGGAGATCAAAATCTCAGGGTCCGCAAAACAGACAAGGTTCTTGGAATAAAAATTTTAAAGAACAGCATAACTTTAATTATACAAACTATCGGACTCATCCAAATTTTAACTCTAGTAGAAAAGACAATTATGGCAATTTTAATGACAAAAATCACAATCGATCGCGTCGACGAGATAGATCGTTGAGTAATACGAATAGACATTCTAATGTTGCTTTTAGTGATACACAGGCTAACATTGAACAGGGTAAAGGAGCTGAAACTCATAATGCTATGTGTTGTTCTCTTGATTGTACCCAAGTCAAAGATTGTTCAGAATGCTCTACTCTTTTCCAGCCCAAGGCGATCACGACGCTGCGTTGCGGACATACCTTGCCTAGTCTACCTGCAGTCTGTACGGCCACTGCTGCGTCAGTACACCAGGGACAGGGCTCTCTTAAGTTTAACAGAGGATTTGTTAACAATATTTCATGCTCTCTTTTATTCGACTCAGGTTGTACCACTGTGGGCGTCCGGACTTCGCTGATCGCCCCTACTTGTGCCACGGGCAGGGTTGTGAAATGTGTGACGTTTTGCCGATCTGTGTAAACATTTCCCAAAGCCATTATAACACTTCATACACCCTTTTTTTCAGGACAGATCCAGGCTTGTCTTCTTCCAAATCCAATTTGTGATTTAATACTTGGTCGCATACATGGTATTAAAGAGTGTACACCACAGCAAATTGCTGAATGGGAAGAGCGACATATTCAAACTGCAAATGCAGTAGTGACTAGAGCGCAAGCTACTAATATGTCGCATGATACACCTATTGAACCTACAGTTCATACCACTTGTGATGATGATGCTCCTATTTCACGGGAGTTGTTTGCAACATTGCAAAAGAATGATGATTCATTAAAAAAAATTTTTTCAGTATGTTAACAAAAAGAATACCAGCAACAAACTTGCAAAATCTAGACATGACTTTATACTTAAAAATGGGATTTTGGTAAGAGTAATACGGGAAAAGGATTCATCCTTATGTTATCAGATCTTAGTCCCATCCTGTATGAGATCTCGTATATTACGACATGCGCATGACTCGCAATGTGCGGGCCATATGGGTTTTTCGCGTACCAAATCCAGAGTGCTTTCGGCATTCTACTGGCCAGGCGTCCATAGGGACATCACTCTCTATTGTCGGTCCTGTTTGATATGTCAAGAAGTTAAGGTACGGGGTCCATTTCATGCGGCTCCTATTCAAGCTGCGGACATCCCGATTAGACCATTTGATAAAATGGCTATTGACATTATTGGTCCGATGCTTCCATCTGCTAGAGGGCATACGCATATCCTTACGTGCATTGATATGTGCACTCGTTGGCCTGAGGCCATCCCTCTCAAGAACACTTCATCTGCCAGTGTAGCAGAGGCATTGATGTTAATCTTCTCACGCATTGGTTTTCCACGGAAAATCTTGTCGGATCATGGGGTTCAGTTCATTTCTGAATCCATGTCTCAAGTTATGAAGACATTAGGTATAGACAGATCTCTTAGTTCTATTTATCATCCGATGTCAAATGGGTTAATTGAGCGTCTCAATAGGACACTCAAGCAGTTGTTGGGTAAGATGACTCAAGACCATCCCCAAGACTGGGATCGGGTCCTACCCGCTTGTCTCTTTGCGTATCGCGAAGTACAAAATCAAGCAACGGGGTTTTCTCCATTCCAGCTTGTTTTTGGCATGCAACCACGCGGTCCGATGTCGTTAATCCACGACTTATTGGTTGACGAGAATATTGAAGAGGAAACTCAATCCTCTTATGAGTATGTGATCTCTCTGAGAAAGAGAATCATAGATGCTTGTAGACTAGCTACTGCATCATCTGAACAAGCCAAAGAAAAAGCTCGTCTATTTGCAAACAAGTATAGACGTCTTCGCCAGCTCATACCTGGTGATGAAGCTTTTGTCTTACTACCTGCGCATAACAATCGTCTTTTAATTACCTGGAGAGGTCCTTTCAGGATCATCTCAAGAATATCCGATGTCGACTACATCGTTGATGTTAATGGTAAACATAAAACCTTCCACATTAACATGTTGAAGGAGTATTACTCACGTCCTGATTATCTACAGTCAGTGTTTCAGGCAACTGACGATCCTACACCTCCTATTCAACACTATTCTAGTTTGTCAGTCATCCAAGAAGAAGAATCTTCTTTCGATGATGTACAACTACCAATACCAGTTGTACCACTCCATTCCACTGAGAAATGGAATGATGTTACGATCTCATCTACTCTTTCGGCTGATCAACGTCAGCAAGTCTCTAATATTCTACACTCGTATGAGGATGTCCTCACTGACATCCCAGGTCATACGTCAGTCATCCAACATGACATTATTCTGACTGACGATACGCCTATTCGAGTTCGCCCATATCCTATTCCTTTACACTTTCGTGATAAGGTTGATAAGGAATTGGATGAGATGCTCCAATTAAATATAATTGAACCATCTTCATCACCATATTCTTCTTCCATGGTAATCATTAGGAAGAAAGACAACAATATACGTCTTTGCGTAGATTACAGGAAATTAAACAAAGTTACAAAATTCGATGCGGAACCATTACCTCTTTTAGATGACTTATTGGAGAGATTATCTCATGCTACATTCTTTTCGAAATTTGACCTTTCAAAGGGATATTGGCAAGTGCCACTCACTCCTAAAGCAAAGCCATTCACCGCTTTCTCGACACCACGGGGTCTTTTTCAATGGAATTTTATGCCATTCGGGTTAATGAATGCGCCAGCTACCTTTGTACGCATGATGCGCCGCATATTGTCTCATCGTCCCGATGTCATTACTTATATAGATGACATCTGTCTTTTCAGTGACTCTTGGGATGAACATATTCAGGGTTTAAAATCTTTACTTTCTACCTTACGGGATTATAACTTAACAGCGAAACCTTCAAAGGCTTTTGTCGGTTTTCATGACATCTCATTTCTGGGTCACCGCATAGGTCATGGTTTCATGTATACAGAAGACAGTAACGTCTCTAAAATTTTAAACATCTCAGCACCTAAGACAAAAAAACAAGTTAGGTCGCTTTTAGGACTAATACAGTTCTATTCAAAATTCATCCCTCATTTGTCTACTATAACTGCACCTTTTTCGTCTCTACTGAAGAAAGGCACATCTAATGTAATAAAGTGGTCGCAGGATCACCAAACGGCTTTAGACTATATAAAACAATTTTTTTCAAATGCACCTTTTTTAAGGTTGCCTAACAAAGATCTCACCTTTGTTCTTCGCAGTGATGCAAGTTCTTACGCTATTGCTGCAGTTTTGATGCAGGAATATAACGGCACCTTATTTCCGGTTATGTACGTATCCAGAAAGCTCACGCCGAGCGAGACGAAATATTCCGTTCTGGATAAAGAGCTCCTTGCTCTTGTCTGGGCAATCACTAAACTGGATCGTTATCTCCTCGGATCACACTTTGTGGTGGAGTCTGACCAGAAAGCTCTTACCGTACTGAATACAGGGAACGTTAAGTCATCAAAGTCAGCGCGTTACGCTATAGCGCTTCAACCGTTCCATTTTGAGATACGAGCTATTCCTGGAGTGCAGAATGTGTTCGCAGATTGTCTGTCAAGATGCCCAAGCGAACTTGTCGAAACTAAGCCACTTCCAGATGTTGGAACATCCTCACCGATAACATGAATAACTTTGTACATTGTTATTGATACTATATTAACGTTTTATTAGAACGGGAACATTGGTACTACAGTGACTTTTTATTAATATGGCAACATTGTTAAGAGCGACAAATAGACATTCATTATTCTATGGAACATATTACACTACATGGCGTGTGCGAGAATATATTTTATCTTGTATGGAACATTCAGTACATCGTCGCGTCTATTACTAACTAGTTGCAACTGAACATTGACAATGAGTGATACTGGAATTACTTAGAAATATTAGTAACTGTTTATTTGTTAGTAATTAAGGAATATATAAATTAGGTTAATTCAACTTAATCTATTTAATTGATTATGGATCACACACATACTAACTTTCTTAGTTGTCACGTAATGCCTGCATTCACGGGTCTTAGTTATGATATCTCACTGTTAGATCACTAGTCAACCGTACTAGTGTTAGAAAACATTAAGTGTGTTGATTCTTAAAGTGTTTAATTTTGCATTGCTTCATTTTTGCACATTGTATTTTCAATTGTTCTGTTTTATTGATCCTCTTGTCATTGATTACACTGACTAACAAAAAAAAACTTTTTTTTTCTTTCTCTAACATTTCTATGTTTTTCTGGTCAATTTTAATGCGCTGTTTTTAAATCTGCAAACCGTTTTTCTCTATCAGGTCGGGATCTCTAGAAATACGCAATTGAAGTTTTTTAACAACGCATACAGTATTACAACATCATTCGTACAAGAAGTATAACAGTTATGTAGGCTTGAATTTCTTTGCAGTCGACTTTCGTCGGTGAATGGCATGTGGTACATCGCGATGAAGCATCCAACAATAATCGGCAAGCATGTTCACACTCCACCGTCCTTGATAACGTGACTCCATTACGGCGATATCTTGATGGAATCGTTCTCCATGTTCATCGCTGACTTCGCCAAGGTTGTCAGGGAAAAAGTCAAGATGCGAATCGAGCAAATGGATTTTGAGGGACATGTTACAGCCCATAATTCTGTATGCATCTATGCACTGCTTAACAATATGCAACATAGTCAACAGATTTGTGATTTCCCAGAAAGTTATCGACGATCGATTTGAATGCCATCCAAGCGCGAAGTTCACTATCATGTAACAAGTTCTCGAATTGTTTGTCTGCAATAACTTTCCTAATCTGAGGTCCTACAAAGATACCTTCCTTTATCTTTGCATCGCTAACTTGCGGAAACTTTTCTCGAAGATAAGTGAAAGCTTTGCTCGTTTTATCTAACGCTTTTACAAAATTCTTCATGAGCCCCAACTTTATATGTAACAGTGGTAAAATGAAGCTGTCTTTGTTAACTAATGGCTCGTGTATTACATTTTTATGCCCGAGCTGCATACGATCCCGGATAGGCCACACCTTTCTTGCATAATGTTCCTGTCTGTTGCGGCTGTCCCATTCACATCGGAAGCAACACAATTTAGTATACCCAGTCTGCATGCCCGTGAGAATTGCAATGACCTTAGGTCTCCACAAATCCGCCATTGGTAGTCATTGTACTTTATTTTTTCCAAACGTATAGCCATATTGTCATAAGTTTCTTTCATATGAACAGAGTAGGTGACTGGAATTGATGAAAATAAATTTCTGTTATGCAATAACACGGCTTTTAGACTAGTCTTGGAAGAATCGATGAAAAATCGCCATTCGTTGACTATGTGCTCATGACCGTTTACATCTTTGCAATAGCAAATGTCATCATCCATCTCAAAGTATTCAACAAGTTCTCTGTGTCTATGACGAAATTTAGATATCGGAGTATTGGGCACTCCAAAAGGCATCGACTTATGCTTCGGCGATTTTCGTAACCAACCTGCCAATGTATCGAACAAACTGCATTTGGCTTCCAAGAGTTATTTGCATCATCAACTTTCGAATCGAAATAAAGTTCATATGCTTTCTTTAGTAATGGTGTAAAGTTTTTCTGGTCAACACGATCGGTAAAATATCCGCACACGTAACAGAACAGATCAGCCGAATTTCTACAACTTCTAGAAGCCATATTTTGCTCAGAATTATTTCAAAATACAGTAACTATTTGAAAAATCGCTTAACATATGTCATGCATCTTTTAGCAGTATAAAAAGTAGAATTATGTTGCTTTTTATTAATTTTTAATAAGTTATATAGTAAAAATGAAACGGAGCAAATAACGGTTTCCCAAAAATATATTTATTCACAAATATCTTAAGAACCCGACGTGATAGAGATAAACGGATTTCAGATTTGAAATCAGCGCAAGAAACTGACCTAAGAACACTTATTCTTATATAAGAAAGAAAAATGTTGTTTGTCAGTGTTATCATCAGTGTTGCTGTTCATTTTCATTTTGAAATTATATGTTTCAAATTTTGTTGAAAACTTAGTTGAATTTTATTATCATCTTTTTTTTATGGTTTTTTTTCATTTTTCATTTTCAAACTTGTTTTACCACATCGTTCCAAAGTAGGTCGTTTGTGGATGTGTGCTTTAATGCATACTATCATTTAGTTATATTCATTTCGTTTAATATTCTTTTCTTAATATGGTATAACTTTATGCATTTAATATATCTTGTTGTAGTTTTGACTCACCTCTCTCGGGTATTAAGTTCAAAAAAAAAATTAATAGAATTAATTTTTTTAAGGGGAGGTGATAAGGGAGCTGTTACGTACATTTATTACCTAAGGGGGTAGTCTTCGGTCCTGCCAAATGTACGCACCAGTTTTATATAGTTATATTATTTGAGCGTTCGATTGATTCACGCACTGACGTGCACAATGCAGTGTGAGTTGCTTTGGACGCACGGGTAACCTAGTTTGGGAAAAAGAGTGACGTCATGTGAGTTCGGGGCAGTACGGACTGTGTTTATGTCCGAGGTATATTTCTTGGAATATTTTATTGGCAAGTTTGGAAGAAGCCATTACTTTTGTATGATCTCTACTGGTTCATGATGCAGCCAAGAGTAGAAGTATCATGTAAGTGTCGCACCATGTCATTGAATGTTTATTGAGTAAATTAATGTATAAGGCCGCTCATAGTTCTGATCTAGCGGGAAGTCATCACAGTATGTCCTTCCTAGAATGGACAGACGGAGTCGTTAGCCCTTTTGAATTACCGTAGAGGGGAGGATTCCTACGAAGAAACAAAAGTTAATTGATTTGCATACTTCTTATGTTTATATGCCGTATTTTCGTAAATGCCAAAGTCGTGGCATGGATACAGAGAGGTTGGTCAATACAGAACTCTAACCTGGTCGTATTGTTGTGGATGACTTTGTTTGGATTGTTATATATCTATGCTACCTAAATATTGTATGAAGGAAGTCTGGAATTAGTACGAGTATGACAAGAAATATTACTCAGTGAGAATTAATCCGTTGGTCATAAGATACGTCCTTGAGAGAAGGTCAACGGACGTTACTACAATACATATGCTATGGCAAAGGAAGAGATCGATCTTTAGTCACTTGAATGAGAGGACTTAATTGTAGAGGATCTTCATAAACTTGAAAAGTCAATGATCAACATTTTTGATGTAATGACCTTTTTGCAACTGTAAATATGACCGTCTTGTTCAACGTCGTATATGTCACGTTCAATAAAATATATGTACAATCATCACAGCCTTGTGTGCTGCCAGTCAATAACCAGTTCATCACTACTTGTTGGTGTTCGTGTTGAAGAACATTTTATGACATTTTCGTTCTATCAAAACCATTCGCGTAAATAACACTCTTGAACGTTAGAAACGAACCCAACAAATAGTCATGGTAATAGTGGTGGTAATAGTAGTGGTAATAGTAGCAGTAATAGTAGTAGTAAGAGTAGTAGTTACAGTAGTAGTATTAGTAGATGTAATTGTAGTGGTAATAGTAATGGTAATAGTAGTGGTAATAATAGAAGTAATTGTAGTAGTATTAGTAGTGTGAATAGTAGTAGTTATAGTAGTAGTAATAGTAGTAGTTATACGACGTATTAGTAGTAATAGTAGTAGTTATAGTAGCAGTAATAGTAGTAGTAATAGTAGTGGTAACAGTAGTGGTAATAGTAGCTTTGGGAGTGCTTTAAGACGCTGGAGCTGGGTTGGCCATGTCCTCAGAAGAGACCTCGATGCCATCACAAGAACAGCTATGCTATGGACCCCTGAAGGAAAGCGAAAGAGGCCGACCAAAAACAACTTGGCGCAGAACTGTGGAGGCCGAGATGCAGAGAATGAACCAGAGCTGGGGCACTGTACGAATGATGGCCGTCGATCGAGCAAAGTGGAAGCAGTTTGTTGCTGCCCTACAAGACGCCATCAAGCGTGATGGTCACTGACTGCTTTGACGGTCGGTGGCTGAGGATCAAAGAAGAGGAAGATGAAGCAGTTGCAGTAGTTGTTGCATTTATAGTAGTAATAGTAGGAGTAGCATTTACAGTAGTTGTTCTTATCGTACTTGTTTCTGTTGTTGTAGAAATAGCAGTAGTAGCATTAGATGTTGTTGTTTAATTGTTGTTGCTGTTTCAGTATATTAATATTCTTCTTCAAGTACCATGCCTAGTGGCGTAGGAGATCATGTCTCTCCACATCTTCCTGTCTTCAGTACAAATGATCAATTCTGTTGTTGACTTCTTTTCATGCCTCGATGTCAAACTGTCCAGTATTTGCTCTCTTTGTCTTCCCCTATCTCTTTTTCCTTCAATCTTACCTGTTGTTACAATATATTCCAGCTTTCCTCTTCTCATAACATGCCCTAAAAAGTGGATTGCTTCTTTCTAACTTGTGAAATAAATTTCCTTTGCGCATTGGCCTCTTTCAGGACATCTTCATTACTCGTTTTGGCTGTCCATGGCATTTTTAACATTCTTCTGTAAAACCACATCTCTGTGGCCTCTAGTGCTTTCACTACTTGTTTACTAATTGTCCACGACTCACTCCCATATGTCAGGATTGGTTCTATGTAGCATTGAAGAACTGTCTTTCTTACATCCATTGACAAAGAATTGTTGAATGAAATACT
The DNA here is from genome assembly GCA_024509875.1 of Oreohelix idahoensis. Taxonomy (NCBI): domain Eukaryota; kingdom Metazoa; phylum Mollusca; class Gastropoda; order Stylommatophora; family Oreohelicidae; genus Oreohelix; species Oreohelix idahoensis. Next base: position 46,022 of record JAMPIV010003249.1, on the reverse strand, counting down.
TCTCATTTTATAGACTGCTGCTTTTTCCTGAGATATTCTGCTCTTCATTTCTAAGATGCATCTTCCGTCCGTTGTTAATAATGCGTCCAAGTATTTACTTTGATAGTGAATTCCGGGGAAGCGATTTTCTTTGAGACAAACATTACTTCTGTCTTTTTGCTATTAAGGCTAAGTCCTTTTTGACATTTTCTGTCACTATTCTATCAACCATTTCCTGCAGTTCCTTTTCACTTTTTTGCTACTAAGTCTGTATCATCAGCGTATCTCAAGTTGTTTATAGTATGACCACCAACGGATACTCCTGAAATGTCCCCGAGGGATCTCATTATACTTTCACCGTACAGATTGAACAGATCCGGTGACAGCACACATCCCTGACGAACAACCGTTTTCACTTGCTGAAATGTTTCTATTTGGCTGTTAATTCTTACAGCTGCTGTTTGTTGCCAGTACATGTTCTTTACTATTATTACTATTACAATATTATTATTATTACATTATTAGTAGTAGTAGTTTTACTAGTAGGAATAGTAGTTGTAGAAGTAGTAGCAGCAGCATTAGTAATAGTAGTAGTAGTTGCTGTTTTTGTTGCTGTTCTGAGACAGTAGAAAACTAGGCAAAATATAAAAAGTAGAACAAAAAAATTAAATAGGGAAAATAATACAAAAAAACATTTAAAAATAATCAAGGAATCAAAGAAAAACAAAGGCACAAATAGGGAAAAAACACCACGCAAATTAGACAGAAGAATACGAAAATGATAGACAGTAAATACTGTGCTAGGCGGGGTTGTCGCACGGAAGGTTATGGGTTCGAGTCCTGGGTAAGCCACTCACGTCTGTTGTTTTTCTGGTGTCTCGTGTTCTACTTCTTTGTTTCTTGCGAGTGCCTGAAAACATACCTTTATGTTTGTCTAATATTTAAAAACATCACTTACCAAAACATTTCGTTCAAACAATGTTTAAAAATTCAAGTCTAACTTCAGTGTTTAGTCTAGTAACTAAACACACTTGGCGTAAACCTTAACCTCTCCGTATGAATGAAACTTGCTGGAACTCAAATACAGGGTTGACTAAACACAATTAGTTGTAGTTTCAATCTTTCTGAAAGCCGAGCTAGTATACTTGATAACTGTCCGATAGCTCAACGTAAATACTCAGTTGTGAATAACCTTTAGAAATTTATATAACTGTTGTCAACACACAGTTTCAAAATAGCCTAAATTAGATGGCCGCGTGCGATGAATTACAAATTTTAAAAAATGACACTCAAAACGTGATTTCATAAATCACGTAGCTGCCACGCAAATGAAACCTGCATTTGCAAATAGGTTAACGTATTTTGTGGGGAAAAGGGAGGTAACCATATTAAGTTCCTTAACTCTTTCATGTTTTACATTTTCAGTTCCTTTTGGCAAGCAGGTAATTATAGAGTTGAGAAAAAAATGTATCCCGCACCCCCCCCCCCCCCCCCCGCCGTTTGTTGTACGCACACATTGCCACGCAGCGCGTAACTTTCAACCAGTAATCATATGCACGGTTCATTGGTTTATATCCTCGGGGGTCTGGAACCTAATCCGGCGTATGAGCGGTGTCCTAATGAACGGCCTTATTTTTTAAAGTTACAGTTTAAACCCTCTGTGGATGGGAAGGAGCGAAGCTCCTGACCGGGTTGGAAGGAAAGTCCACAGGCTCCCCAGCCTCGCAATGACATGTCACTGGGCCGAAGGGCTGAAAGCCCAAGCTCCGCTGGTTAAGGGGGAAAAAAAAGCTACACTTTACGAGACATGTCGTAAACAACTTTAATAAGATCCGGAAATTGGAGCGACTGACCATATCCTGCAACAACTTCAACAGATTACAACTAACACCAAATCTAAACATTATCTATTTCCAGTCCGGTTTTCTGAATGGTGAAAACAGAACTGAAGGTAAAAGTTGTCTCACAGCACAGTGCTCCACAACCGGTGTGCCACCGGCGTCTGCCTGGTGTGCCGTGACACCAATCAGAACACACCAGATATGGTATACAAAAATATAAGCCAGGCCGGCCTTAGCCGTTGCGGGGCCCGATTTAAACCATTTTAGTGGGGGCCCTGCTTTTTCAACAGATTGAGATATCAGTGTAACTGTGGCACCGATTAGTGTAACTGTGGCATTGATAAAATGACTGCTGAACATCTGTTTCAAAGTTGCCCAACATATGCGGAACAGAGAAAGCGCATATGGCCGACACAAGTAACTATAGTGGAAAAGCTCTACGGAGATTCAAATAGCCTCAACCTGACTCCTGCTTTCTTTGAAAACATTCAAGTAGACGTCTGTGAGTGTACGAAGAACAAGAAATATAGGAAAAGGTGAAGTGTTGCATTTAGGGTGAAACTTATGTCGTAAATTTGATAGGTATTAGAGATAGATTTGATCCTTCTGAATAGAACAGGCAAAGTGGTAAATAAGTGAGAAATACGGTATGAGAAATAGAGTTCACGAGCGAACAGTTTAAGGGTAGAATCTGTCACTGGATTGAGAAGATACTCTAGTCCAGCCTATCTTTACGACTGTAATTTGTTAACAGACCGTTCTACTCTCCATACAGGTAACATATATGTTTAACTATACACACACACACTCAGTCATGTGACAACAAGACGCACAAACGTGAAACCTATGGTAAATAGAGTATGGGTATGGGCTGAGCTGACCAACACAAGTAATTAAGTTTTGTTAAGTTTATTATCATATAAACTGCTCACAACATCATATATATATATATATATATATATATATATATATATATATATATATATATATATATATATATATATATATATATCATCATCATCTCAGCCCGTAACCCGTCATGGGTCGTAGGGGTGCCATGGTGGAAGCATCAGCAGACAGGGTCCTCCACTGCTCTCTATCCTCAGCAATGCGTACAAGTGTGGAAAAACCGTGTCCTGCCCATTCTTTGATGTTATCAGCCCAGGATTTTCTCTGCCTTCCTCTTCTCCGTTTACCTTCGACTGTCCCCTGAAGGATCGTTTTCGAAAGGGAGTCATGACGAGTTACATGCCCAAACCAGGCAAGCTTTCGATGTTTCACTATTGACAAAAGTGGTTCTTGGTGGCCTGCATAGGTGTTTATCTTCTCTCTAACATAGACATTTGTTTTGTGCTCTTTATAGCAAATGCGCAAAATTCTTCTATAACATTTATGCTCGAAAGCCTGAATCCTTCGCTCCGTATCTGCAGTGAGTGTCCAGCTCTCACACCCATACAAGAGAATAGATAATACAAGTGATTTGTATAATTTGATCTTCACAGGAAAACTGATGTTACTTTTCCAGATCACATTCAACTTTGTCATGGCAGCTGAGGCCATCTCAAGTCTTGTCTTGATTTCTATACTTGATCTTCCATCACTACATATAGTGGACCCGAGATATTTAAAGGTGTTAACTTCTTCTAACGTTTGCCCATTTAACGTAATGTTGGTCGGAACATGTTTCTTATGGCTATTCACCAATATCTTGCTTTTTTCTATATTAATTTCCATCCCATACGTTCTTGTTACTTTCTCCAGTTTAGAGGTAAGGTCTTGAAGTTCTGATTCTGATCCAGCTATCAGATCAATATCATCAGCAAAACGTAGGTTGCACAGAGGTCGGCCTCCAATCGATATGGTTGATTTATAATCGTAGAGAGCCTCCTGTATAATATGTTCTAGATAAATATTAAAGAGCACTGGGGACAGGATACATCCCTGCCGAACTCCTAATATAAAATCATAGGTTACAGAGTTAGGAAAATAACCCCATAAGTGCCATCCCCTCTGTTGAGAAAAGATCCCGCAAGAAGTTAATAACCCCAAAAGGTCAAGGCTTAACACTAGGGTATAGAAATAGACGATACAGTAAAGAACCAAGTTCCTAGTTAATCTATCTTGTAAAATAACAGCGAACAAAACAAAAAAAAGAAGTGAGTACAATGATTATACAAAAGAAGAAATATTCCCTCCTCTTTCTCTCGCTCTGTCATTCTGTGGCCACATTCAATCTCGCTTACCTATTAGTTGATTAACATCATCTTGAACATAACCATCAGTGTACATGTAACAAACTCCAGTGTTGTGCTTTTCCGAAGTGAGCCCCAGTTCCTCCACGAATAATTAATCTTCCTAATAGGGAACGCCTCCTTTGGTAGTAACTATTGGATATGTTAATGTCACTTCAGATAGTTCAGGTAGCAAAAATATAAACCACGATCTAATGCCGATTATGAAACCACATTCTTTCTGGATAAATCCACTTGAAAACACAATGGTCGGTTGTCGGGAACAATGTTATGTATAGATATTTTTGGCCACAGCGGGCTACTAAAATTGAATGAAAAATCTGGGTATTTTGTACCTCCAGTTATGAATAATTCTTAGAGTTCATAAGTTTGGACTCCTCTCTCTCTCTCTCTCTCTCTCTCTCTCTCTCTCACTCACTCACTCTCTGGATGAAGCAAGAAGACCGCACAGGTCAACCTCTAAGACCCGATAGATACTAAATAAGAATTGTTACTGCAGCTATTCAGACCGCTGGCAGGCTGGTTTGTGATCAGTACGCAAATCAGAAAAATGAAACAATCTCCACGAAATCTAATAATCCACTTTTTACAATGGCTCTAGAATGGCGAGCTAGATATTTCCAAAAATTCCGAAGCGACTAGATACTGACTTTGGGAGTACAGAGTATAAATACAAAAATGGTGTTATTTCACTAACTTCTTCTTCTTCTTCTTTGATCCATAACCACCAACCGTCAAAGCAGTCAGCGGCCATCACGCCTGGTTGCGTCTTGTAGGGCAGCAACAAATTGATTCCACTTTGCTCGGTCGGCGGCCATTCTTCGTACAGTGCCCCAACTGTGGTTCATTCTTTGCATCTCGACTTCCACAGTTCTCCGCCAAGTTGTTTTTGGTCGGCCTCTCTTTCGCTTTCCCTCGGGCGTCCATAGCATAGCTGTTCTTGTGATGGTATCAGGGTCCCTTCTGAGGACGTGGCCAACCCAACTCCAGCGTCTGCCCGCTTTAATGGTGTGCATGTCCTCCTGGTTACTCCGAATAAGTAGTTCTTGGTTGCTGATGGTGTTTGGCCAAATGATTCGGAGAATTTTCCTTAGGCAGATTGTGTGAAAGGAGGACAGTTTCGACATTTCCTTCTGTGTTACTCTCCAACATTCTTCACCATAGAGAAGCACAGAAAGTACACAGCTCTCATACAGTCTTAATTTGGGTTTTGTGCTGTACAGGGAAGACTTCCAAATGTTGTTGAGAACAGCAAAGGCTGTTCTCGCTTTATTCATTCTGTTGTTAATGTCCTTGCTTGTTCCGCCGTCAGGTGTTACTATGCATCCTAAGTAAGTAAATGTGTCTGTCTTTTCTAACTTCTGGTTCCTTACTGTTATTGGCTCAGGATTGCCCACATTTACTGTCATGACCTCTGTCTTCTTCAAATTGATGTTCAGGCCAACCTGATGGCCTTACTTATTCAGTCTATCGGTTTTGTCTTGAATGTGTTGATGTGAATGCGCGAGTAGTGCAATGTCATCTGCATATTCCAGGTCTTCCAGTGTAGAAAACGTTGTCCATCTAATTCCTCTTGGGCTGCCCTCTGTTGTCTGGCACATCACCCAATCTATGACTGTCAAAAATAATGTTGTTGATAAGAGGTATCCCTGTCGTACTCCTGTTTTCACTTCGAAAGTTACATTACTCGATCCAACACTGCACGTAAAATTAGAATAGAGGCTTTTTATGATGGAAACAATGCGGATGGGAATTCCATAAGCCCTCAGAATTTTCCATAGGCTGTCCCTGTGTATGCTGTCAAAAGCCTTTTCAAAATCAACAAAGTTAATGTACAGCTGTCTCTGCCATTCTGAGCACTGCTCTATAATGTTCCTGCGGGTAAATATATGATCTGCACATCTTCTGTTCTTTCTGAAGCCCGCTTGTTCTTTCCTCAGTTTATGGTCAACTGCTTTTGAAATACTCTTGATGATTATCCTGCCTAACTAGTGCGAGAAATCGCGCCTTCGGCAGTCTCAGTGAACAGCAACCCGTTCTACTCCCGAGATAAAGGTTTTCTGCTCACTGGTGCCGACCAACACCATAGAGATTAGCTAGCGAACAGACCGACTTTGATCTCGTCTCTCTGCATTAGATTCAGATAATTGCGTCCCCTAGGAACACGGACAAATGAATGTGCTCGGTAAAAGTTATTATTGCCCCTTTTTGCATTCGCTTAAGTCCCCTGAAATGTTGGACATCAAACCGTTAGCGGCGAAACTTCTGCTCAACCTCTCTCTTCCAAAGAACCCAATTATCTACCCTCGCGCTCCTGTCTGTCAAAAATGATAATTGCCAAATCAGCTCGCGTGATAATTGAGATAGCGAAACATGCTTTCGCTGACTGTTATCTTAGATCTATACGTACGTAGGTAAACCTTGTCAGCACAGGTCAACAGAAAAAATAGGCGTGGCTTCAAAGGTGAGTCTACAGTCAGTGAATTTCGTGTTTTCGCGTAGCAAAAATTATGCACCGTAGATAGGGAAGCAAGGTGGACGGGTCACTCTTGCACTATTTACATATATATGTGACAAGTTACAATACTGCATTTCGTATTGAATAAGTACGGAATTATTTCTGTTCTGTATTTTCCTTATTCATTGATGCGACCATTCTCTGGTATTTCTCGGTCACCACGAGAGCTAAGTCACACATGGGATTATACGTATAACTAACAGAACAAGAAGACGGAAGGAGACAAAAATCAAAGGTAAGAAAGGGGCGGTCCTAAACGTGACAAAATCTAAAACAATTCTTATTTAACTTACGACACACAGCTTAAAACAATGCATCTATTAATCTAAACCCAAAACAAATTTTTATTACACAGAGGGAGTCGTTAAAAGTAGAACAATCAATAAAAATACAAATTCAAAAAGATTAGGAACACAGCTGGAGCAGCTGTGCTAACACAAGATCGATAACATATAATCATTTCTGCTTGTTAAGCGTCAGGGCGTTGACAGCAGAGAATAAAAGAAAGAAAGAGGAAATACCCGTGACAAAACGTTTTATGTAACAATCAATCGTACGCACATTTTCTTGTCACAACAACTTTTATGCTGCACTTTAAAGTACTCTTCTTGTTAGAGCAAGATATTTCATGTAACGTTTAAAAGTGCAGTACTCATACTGTTTCGTCATCAGACAATCTTTTATGGAACACTTGTGTGGTGGATTTTGATGTTATGAATTGTTGTTAGGTATTATTATGGTAATAAATGAGATTAGCTATGAAGGTCCCTGAATTTACCCAATAGTATTGTGAACTTTTCAGGGTACCTTTCCGCTACCACCCCTTTTATCTCATTCAAAATGTATTTATATTATTATATTAAATGACTTCGTGTAGTGTCTAGGGTTATGAAGGTAGAGTGTAATGTACAATAATCAACAAACATACAAACAAATAGTTTAGTATTCACAACAGCACACAGTACTACCACAATAACATACAAACGACACTTTAAAAGGCTATCTTATTTAAGACTGTGGTTGAAATTTGTGTAAATATAATTTTTACAATTTATTATCCTGATTCTAATTTATTTTGAACCAGGACTGACAATCAAAAGATAAATCAAAAGAATCATTTACATCAGTCAAATAGCACAGTAGATCTTCTGTCCGTACATAAAAATATTATTCTAATATACGTCTGTAGTTGTATTCTCCTACTTTAGGGTAATACTGGTAGCACCCCTAGGTTGTAGTTTAAAATCACACCCTTTTAGTTATGTTTGTTTTCGTTTGTCTCTTGTGGGACTATTAAATATTTGTCCCAGTTTTATTCACTGTCACTTTATATTCCTTTTTAAAGTTCTGTTAGTTGAGCTGCCAGGTGCCGAACATGAACTTAACTTGGCAGTAGAATACAGGTAGAACGTTTCCTCTGCTCGCTTGACAATCTGTTCCCTGTTTGATAGGCAATGGCCACTAGCATGGGCTCGCAGTATGCAGACAGAGTCCTGAATCAATCAATTTTCAAGCGTTTGGTACCACATTAACGTCAGTACCCAGGACCTCTGAAATGTGAAGGTTATGCATCCTTCTTAATACCTAGCATACACTAATAGTCCACATTCTAGGACAGGTACATTACAAACAAACAAAAAAGGTCATAGCCTTATACCAACCTATGCCACCATTATCTTTTGATGTGACAATGTACACCAATATTCCTCGCCCCTAATAGTTACAACGCCACTGCAATTCCAGCTGTAATCTCTTCCATAAAATAGGATAGGTGTTATGCTCCTTTATGACACTCCTACATATTCTTGTAGTTTTACACCTCTCTGACAGTCTATCACATGGTGGATCAATCTCTAGGCTTTGCCTCATGGTCGCTATAGACCCACTCATGTACAGACATATATTATTATTTCACATTCCATTTTTATATAAAATACATGTTAATAAATGTCAATCTTACCACAATTTTCAATGAAATACACAGTGACGATGACTGACACAGTTTCGATCTGTTTTATTGTCCAGGCTGCCTAGAAATTGTATTTGAAAGCACAGCCCGATCTCATCAATCGCTGGTAGAATTTTTCAAGAAATGGCGTCCCCCCTAACGCTTGTTCTGACAATATCGACTCAGTTGGCCAATCACTCTTAATATTAAAGTGTAAACAGTCTTTAAAAAAAAATATCATTCAAACCTTTCTACGTTACTAGGCTATTTATGTTTATTCAAAGGTCAGCCAATAACATTTCGTCTCACTTCAAATTCCACCCAATCCCCTTCATTGTACCATCGTAGCCTAGCTTTCACCTAATTGTTTTCCCAAAATAATATGCGATCCAATCTAAGCAGATATGACTTGACCTGACAGTATATCTGATCTCTATGTATTGTTTTATCAATATTTGATTATTTAAGGGACTATTTAGATAACTAACAACATATTCTTGGTCAGCAAGTCTTCAGGTACACGAATATACGATTTTTAAGGGGCTATGTGGTTTGGTTCAAAATTCTATCTTTTTTTCTATGTTAGTTGTTTATTTTTAAACTACCTCTCGTTCACTCTTTTTCCATGTAATTTCAAGCGAAATACGAGAGCTTAGGTCATTCATAATAAGAGCTAAACGTGTTTCCATGACCGTAGTGTATACATTTCTAACTTTTTCATCGTATTGGGGAAACCCCTAAGGCAAGGCTTGCCCCTGTGCTGTGGTTGGCTTTTAGTTTGACATCAATGCGAAACGAATTTGCATTTTCATCTATCCTTGCCCCTCCTCGTTCCACAATGCATTTTAGGCAAATATTTCTTAGAACTAGGAAAAATGGTTCGTTTATGTCAAGGACGAATTTGAAAAATTTGGGTACCGTTTTGTTCGGCTATTCGTTAGCAAATAATAATCTGAAGGCGTAGGCGACACCAACCGTTCTAGCAGAAATGTTTATGTACTTTGTTATCTTTGCCTTTATGCCCTATACTGTTATATTCTAATTTATATATTGTATTTAGAAATTCACTACACATCTCCTCCCTTTAGAACAGACGATCATATGTCAGTTCCTACTTCTAAATACACATAGAGGAATTTACTATCTATGCCTGGTGACTACTCTGATGTTCGTCGTACGGATGTCTGCTTAAAAAATCAGCGCCGACATTGGTTTTTCCGGGAATGTACTCTATGGTAAACTGGAATGGTTGTAGGAGCAACGACCAGCGTAATAATCTAGCATTTTCATGCCTTGCTTGTGACAGACATACGAGTGGTTTATGGTCTGTTTGGATCTTAAATGATTTTCCATAAAGATAAATCTAGAACTTTTTTATAGCCCATATGACTGCCAGACATTCTTTTTCACTTGTTGAATATTTTTGTTCTGCTGTGTTAAACTTACGGCTAGCATAAGCTACTGAGGTTAATTCCACATCAAGTGAATTTGACCGTTGTAATAGAGCTGCACCCGAACCGATATTACTAGCATCCGTTCTCACAATGAATTCTTGACTCAAGTCAGGTAATTTCAAAATAGGCCTGCTTGTGAGCTTTTCTTTCAATTCTTGGTATGCTAATTCACACTGCGCTGTCCAATTAATTCTATCAGGATTTCCTTTGCGCGTTAAATCAGTCAATGGATCACATATGGAGTTAAAGTTTTTAATATACTTTTGGTAGAAACCACATAATGAGACAAAAGATCGCACATCTTTTTTTGTTTGTGGTCTTGGTGCTTTTTTTAACTTCTCCAGGTTCTTGGGGTCAGGGGTCATGTTTCCCTGATGTACTGTGTGTCCCAAGAATTCTAGCTCTTTACATCCAACACAGCATTTCGTCGGTCTAGCTGTCAAATTGGTCTCTCTCAGTCGATCAAACAACATATTCAGAGAGTTAATGTGTTCCTCAAATGTTTCTGTTGCTATGAGAATATCATCCATGAAGTTGGTGATGCATGGATTCTTCAGGGGATCCAGTAACTTTCTCATCATCCTCGAAAACACACTCGGTGCATTTTTCAGCCCGAATGGCAACATATTAAATTCATAATGTCCTTCCGAGGTGCTAAAAGCTAAATAAGATTTGACTTCCGGCTTTACTGGAATCTGATAGTAGCCTTTACTCAGATCCACTTTAGAGAAATATTTAGCTTTATTCAGCCTGGCAAACAGCTGATTTGTATCAGGTTATGGATCCACCTGACCTTCTGTGACAGCATTCAGTTTCCTGTAATCTATACACAGCCTGTGTTCTCCAGAGGGTTTTCTCAACAGAACCACACTGGAGCTGTAAGGAGATTCACTGTGCGAGATAATCCCTTCTCTCAACAGATAATCTATCTCCTCCCTTAAAGCTTTTTCCTTAGCGAACGGAATCGAATAGGTTCTCATACAGGTTGGTGTTGTGTCTATGAGTTTCATATCATACTCTAATAAATTGGTATGCCCCGGTCGGTCCGTTAACACATCTGTATGATTATTCAGAACCTGTTGAACCCTCTCCCTCTGATTTTCCGTTAAGTGTGTGCTGATTTTTACCTGTGCAGTGGTCTCACAGGGATGTAAAGGATATTCATGAGAAGTGAGTGGTTCCTTTTTCATCTCCATTGCAACAGACAAGGTCAGTAGGTGTGTCTCTTCCTGGTTTTCTCTGTCCAGATATTTCTTCAGGAGATTCACATGATAGATTTTCTCTTTCCCTTTCTTATCTATCTTATAATTTGTTCTAGACACCTTCTCTAGAACTGTATATGGACCTTGCCATCCAATTTGCAATTTATTCTGGCTGCCGGGCAGTAGAAGGAGCACCTTCTCTCCCACAGATAATTCTCGATCCTTCGCTTTCTCATTGTAATAGGCAGCATGCTTTTTCCTGGCTTGTCTTAAATTTTCATTGGCAAGTTTCCAGCCAGTTTTAAGACGAGTGGTCAGCTCGTTCACATATTGATATGATGAGGTAATATTTTCTTCTGCCTTTTCATCGGTCCATGTCTTTAACAATGCTACATATGGACTTTTAAATTTGTTGACCTATTTTTCCATGCACCGGTATGGTCTCTTCCATTGGAAGCATTATAGTGAGGACTTTTCTTCCTAGAATCATCATTCACAAATCGACCACTACCAATTTTTCTCTTGGGGTTTTCTCCCCACTCTAAATTCCTTGTGAGAGATCTTCTCTCTCTTTTATTTTCACCCAGTTCACACGATTCCGACCGAAGGAGTGTCGGCTTATCCTGGGGTAAAATATTTCTTTGTACTCGTTGCATCGTGGCCATTGTAAAACATCCAAGTGAAGACTGTCTGTGAAAAGGGGGCTCTCATTCCACTTTGTCTAAATTATTAATTTTATTTTTCTTTCCATTGTCAGGCCTACGTTTGCCCCGTGGCGTGTCTAGGTCCTGATCAATTTTCCCACTTTTGGGTGTTCCCTCATGTAATATGCCATATGCTTCTACAAAATTCTCAATGTCAATCATTTCCTCGGGCCAATAATAATTTTGAGCAATCTTTTGGATGATGGTACCTATTTTCTCATGGTCCCCATCTTTCCCAACATGTAAGCTCCTTATTAACTCTGCCCTATACCTTTTAGGAAGTACCAGCTGTCCCTGACAATTAGATCCAGTTCCGGCCTTTCTGTATAGCAGTTTGTTCTTCATATAGAAGTCTCCCTTGCCTGGAGGTGTATGACATTTGGGCAATTTCTTAAAACAAGGCTTGAGGGTCTTATCCCCAGCCTGCGCCTTCCTCATCTCATCTGGAGGGGTATTTATCAGATTATCTTCCTCCTGTTTAGACCGTGATCTGGTCTGAAGCGTGGCCATGTACACAGGTCTCTTTTTACACACTTCGGTGTTATGGTTGTCCATCCGACACCAACTACAATACCTCTTTCCCTGGTTAAAAGGTTTTCTTTCATCATATTTCCTTTCATTGAATTGTGAGGTTTTATTTTTATAGTCATTGCGTGGCCTATCAAAATATTGCTTACCTTTGTTCTGGTCTCTATGGTCAAACTTATTAAAGTTTTGAGGTGCCTTAAAATTGTCTACCTGTTTCTTTTTATTACCAACTACCTCTGCCTGGGCTGCCTGATACCTCTCAGCGACATTGAGTAACTCACCCAGCCTCTCTGCACCTTGTTCCATGAGAAACTTTCTCATGGCTGGAGCCATGGACTCTCTTAGCTGCTTAATAAGGAACATCTCCTTTAGATCTTGAGTTTTCCCCAGAGCAGTCCATTTCTCCAAGTAGGTCTCTAACCGTGCAGAGAACTGGTGATAAGTCTCTCCCGACAGAAGTTTGGCATTCTTAAATTTTTTTCTATAACATTCTCCGTTCTTTTCGTATCTTAATAAAAGAGCCTGCTTTAGCATGTCATAATTGTCTTGGTCATCTCTGCTCATTTTGGCAAAAACTTCATAAGCCGTTCCTCTAAGCCCTTGGGATAACTTGAGGCTCCACCTCTCTCTCTAACCCATATGTAGTAGCTAAAAGTTCAAATCTACTTAAATACCCCTCTATGTCATCGTCTTTCTCAACAAAATGGTCTACATGAAAACCCATAGCTGAGGTTGAGGCTCCCTGACTGGCAGTGGCATCTGAGGCAAAGCGGCTGGCACCATTTTCAGGAGCATGGCCTTGAAATTCTAACTCCCTTAGTCGTAGCTCATGCTCCCTCTGTAATCTTTTCTCCTCCTTTGGTGCTTCCCTCTCGGCAGTCAATCTTTTTTTCTTCTGCCTCCCTTTCGGCAGTCAATCTTTTTTCTTCTGCTTCCCTTTGCAGTCGTTTTTCTTCTGCCTCTAATTTTTTCTCCTCAAATTGGAGCCTCTTTATCTCTGCCTCCCTATCTGCCTCAATCTACAACCTCTTAATTTCTTTGTCAGCCTCAATTTGTAACCTCTTCTCTTCAGCTATCTTCCTATCCTCCCTTTCAATATACTTGTCGCATTCTGAAGTTACATATTGGATCAAAGCTTGACCCTCCATGTTCATTTCTTTCGCAGTCTGCACAGCAGCAGATCGAAACCTTGCCAGATCAGCCATTTGTACTATGCAACCTTTAAAATTTCTATCTATACAAATCTCTAATTATGGCTAATAATTTCTAATGATAACCAAGAACAACCACAGGCACTGACAGGTCAACTATTATTCAATTTCTCCAAAAGGAATGCTTTTAGTTTTATACTATCTGAGATTCCTAATATAATTGATAATATTTTAAGAATTTAAAATCCCAGAATCAAACTACCCAATATAGCTGGTGTTATGAGAAATTCAATCCCCAGGAGCGAGATTCCAATATATGTGGTGGATTTTGATGTTATGAATTGTTGTTAGGTATTATTATTGTAATAAATGAGATTAGCTATGAAGGTCCCTGAATTTACCCAATAGTATTGTGAACTTTTCAGGGTACCTTTCCGCTACCACCCCTTTTATCTCATTCAAAATGTATTTATATTATTATATTAAATGACTTCGTGTAGTGTCTAGGGTTATGAAGGTAGAGTGTAATGTACAATAATCAACAAACATACAAACAAATAGTTTATTATTCACAACAGCACACAGTACTACCACAATAACATACAAACGACACTTTAAAAGGCTATCTTATTTAAGACTGTGGTTGAAATTTGTGTAAATATAATTTTTACAATTTATTATCCTGATTCTAATTTATTTTGAACCAGGACTGACAATCAAAAGATAAATCAAAAGAATCATTTACATCAGTCAAATAGCACAGTAGATCTTCTGTCCATACATAAAAATATTATTCTAATATACGTCTGTAGTTGTATTCTCCTACTTTAGGGTAATACTGGTAATACCCCTAGGTTGTTGTTTAAAATCACACCCTTTTAGTTATGTTTGTTTTCGTTTGTCTCTTGTGGGACTATTAAATATTTGTCCCAGTTTTATTCACTGTCACTTTATATTCCTTTTTAAAGTTCTGTTAGTTGAGCTGCCAGGTGCCGAACATGAACTTAACTTGGCAGTAGAATACAGGTAGAACGTTTCCTCTGCTCGCTTGACAATCTGTTCCCTGTTTGATAGGCAATGGCCACTAGCATGGGCTCGCAGTATACAGACAGAGTCCTGAATCAATCAGTTTTCAAGCGTTTGGTACCACATTAACGTCAGTACCCAGGACCTCTGAAATGTGAAGGTTATGCATCCTTCTTAATACCTAGCATACACTAATAGTCCACATTCTAGGACAGGTACATTACAAACAAACAAAAAGGGTCATAGCCTTATACCAACCTATGCCACCATTATCTTTTGATGTGACAATGTACACCAGTATTCCTCTCCCCTAATAGTTACAACGCCACTGCTTTTCCAGCTGTAATCTCTTCCATAAAATAGGATAGGTGTTATGCTCCTTTATGACACTCATACATATTCTTGTAGTTTTACACCTCTCTGACAGTCTATCACATGGTGGATCAATCTCTAGGCTTTGCCTCATGGTCGCTATAGACCCACTCATGTACAGACATATATTATTATTTCACATTCAATTTTTATATAAAATACATGTTAATAAATGTCAATCTTACCACAATTTTCAATGAAATACACAGTGACGATGACTGACACAGTTTCGATCTGTTTTATTGTCCAGGCTGCCTAGAAATTGTATTTGAAAGCACAGCCTGATCTCATCAATCGCTGGTAGAATTTTTCAAGAAATGGCGTCCCCCCTAACGCTTGTTCTGACAATATCGACTCAGTTGGCCAATCACTCTTAATATTACAGTGTAAACAGTCTTTCAAAAAAAATATCATTCAAACCTTTCTACGTTACTAGGCTATTTATGTTTATTCAAAGGTCAGCCAATAACATTTCGTCTCACTTCAAATTCCACCCAATCCCCTTCCTTGTACCATCTTAGCCTAGCTTTCACCTAATTGTTTTCCCCAAAAAATATGCGATCCAATCTAAGCAGATATGACTTGACCTGACAGTATCTCTGATCTCTATGTATTGTTTTATCAATATTTGATTATTTAAGGGACTATTTAGATAACTAACAACATATTCTTGGTCAGCAAGTCTTCAGGTACACGAATATACGATTTTTAAGGGGCTATGTGGTTTGGTTCAAAATTCTATCTTTTTTTCTATGTTAGTTGTTTTTTTTAAAATTACCTCTCGTTCACTCTTTTTCCATGTAATTTCAAGCGAAATACGAGAGCTTATGTCATTCATAATAAGAGCTAAACGTGTTTCCATGACCGTAGTGTATACATTTCTAACTTTTTCATCGTATTGGGGAAACCCCTAAGGCAAGGCTTGCCCCTGTGCTGTGGTTGGCTTTTAGTTTGACATCAATGCGAAACGAATTTGCATTTTCATCTATCCTTGCCCCTACTCGTTCCACAATGCACTTTAGGCAAATATTTCTTAGAACTAGGAAAAGTGGTTCGTTTATGTCAAGGACGAATTTGAAAAATGTGGGTACCGTTTTGTTCGGCTATTCGTTAGCAAATAATAATCTGAAGGCGTAGGCGACACCAACCGTTCTAGCAGAAATGTTTATGTACTTTGTTATCTTTGCCTTTATGCCCTATACTGTTATATTCTAATTTATATATTGTATTTAGAAATTCACTACAACTTGAAAGTATTTATATTGCCTTGCCATAAGACAATCTTTTATGGAGCACTTAAAAGTACTTTCATTGTTTTGTCATAAGACAATCTTTTATAGAACACTTAATAGTACTTGCACTGTCTTGTCGTAAGACAATCTTTTATGGAACATTTGAAAGTACTCACATTGTCTTGTCATCAGACAATCTTTCATTGAACAATTACAAGTTCTCACATTTTAAAAGTACTGACATTTGCTTCTCATAACGGACATCTTTTAAGTACACTTAAAAGTACGACTATTTTCTTGCCTTGAGACAATCTTTTATGGAGCACTTGAAAGTACGCACATTTTCTTGTCAAAAGACAAACTTTTCTGGAGTACTTAAAAGTGCGCACATTTTGTTGTCAGTAGGTGTCGTAAAGATCTGCCTCTGGAATGAGTAGTTTATCTAGTCCAGCCTATCTATACGACTATATTTTAATATAAGACAACCTTTCTCTCCCTATATGAAATATAAGTTACACTAAACTTACCCACACACACAATTATGTGACAACAATACACACAAACGTGAAAAACTATGGTTAATTGGGTATTGGTTTGACAAACACACACATTTAAGTTCTTTTTGTTGTTTATTATCATTAAACTTTTTACAACATCAAAACATATAGAGAAATCAAATAAATCATGTTTACAGATATATGAAAGTAACCGAATAAGTGTCCTCCATTTGTTAAGAAAAGATCCCAAAAGAAGTTAATAACCCAAAGGTCAAAGATAAGCACTAGGTTACAGAATAGAATATGAAGAACAAGTTCCCCACTAAATTACTACTTAGTAAAGTTACTCAGTTTAGCGAAATAAAAAGAAAAAGTTAGCACAATGATTGTAACAAAACGAAAATATTCACTCTCTCTATCTCTCACTCTGTCATCTGTGGCCACAACAATCTCGCTTACCTACTAGTAGTGTTGGTATACCTTGAAAAAATACAATAGTTCCTGAACCTATACTGTCAGGTGAGTTGCCCAAATTTGGCCCCAGTCCAGCCAATATATAGAAAATAATTACAAGGTGGACGCCAAATTTGGTGGTGTAATTTTCCCTGGATGAAATAGGTGTCACCACAAATAGTTACTGAAGCAAGACGTGCTCTGGACGTTCACATTTGAAAAAAAGGAGAAAAGTACTTATCGTATTGCTAAGCGTCTGGTTGCTAAGACAAATGTTACAGTATGTAAAAAAAAAAACGATGATGAAGGTAAATCCTATTCGGCTGGCTCTAGGGTGAGTGCCTATTTTGATAGTTCGGTTACACCAAGATGTTTATGTGTCTTTTAAGCCAGTCCTGTTCACAACATGGACTTATGAACTCGAAAGTCACGAAGAAAAACAGCATAAATCTCATCAATACTGAAGACTATAATCAAGAAAAAAACCGCTGGCCGCTGGTTTTGATCGGGTGCTATGTTAGGAAGAAAAGAACATTTATGAAAAACTGCTACTTTCCTATCCACCCGTAAGTTTTCCGCTACGGCTTGTTGGGAAAAGGGGTTTGTGCCCTCCCCCGTTATTGCCCGCGAGAAAATGCACAGCGTACAAAGTCAATTATTATTTACTTTATCCATACGCGCACTTTAATAAAAATCGCCTGTCACTACTAGCTATTTGTCGGCGTCTATTGTTTAGTCACATAACATTAACTCTAGTCACTTATTTAATTTCACACAATGAAATATAATGCGAATTCTAGTCGGTCACTCATCCGTCACACTTAATAATCTCAGTCAGCTAAGCCGTATCTCCTTGTGTAAGAAAAATGAGGTGTTTGAAATTACATTACTCTGAACGACTGGCAAGAAATATCTATGCGTTAGGTTATTTCACTAGTTTTTGCATCTACACTGGTTGAAAATGTTAGTAATTAGTATGTTCATCATTTCTTTCATCACTCACTTCCTGCTCCATATGGAACTTGTGACTACCTCTGCTTTTAGTTCTCTATAAGAAACTCGCATAAAGCAGTCACCAGCCCTTGCAGTGATGGTTCATGAAATAATCATTCTATATGCTGAGGTTGCCAGCCTCAAATGACTTGGACATCCACTTAGCAATTTTCACAAATTAATATTCACATGTCAATGAATACAAATTATTTCACGTGTTCACCGACTTCTGGCTCAGAGAGATAGTAAGGCAACTTGTTGAAGATGCCTCTTACACGTGTCCTGGGGTTGTTACTTTATAATAAGCTCCCACTTTGACTACGTGCTTCAGATTTCTCAGATTCCGATTTTTCTTGTTAATAATAGTAGAGTTTTCGTGGGCTTTTAAGTCCTCAAGAGGCTCATATAAATCCGGTTCGATAAATAGATTCTGATTCTATTCGTAACTCTGGCAGGTCTGGTTGTTTTCATGACGAGGTGAATTTTCACAGTGCTATAATCTGCAAACGTTTCAAGTTATATTCCCCCTTTCGTTCCTGGCACGTGTTGTTTACTATTAGGCAATGCTCCAATCGGAGATGTTGTTATGCCTACATTCCAAATGCCTGCCAATAGTTTCAAACATGTGTGTGGCAGGATGAGTTTATTCAAAAAATTCTTCATAGGAGTGTTTTAGGAAAGGTCACGACTCCAAAATATGGACTTCAAACCTCCGAATATTCTCTTCAGTGATTACAAATAACTTCTTACTTTTATCTCACGTAATTTCTTCGTAATGCTTATATCCGGATGTTAGTACCTCATTCCGTCTTCCAGGTGCATGTCAGTAATATATCCGCAGACGGATAATTTATCGTCTGGCACGCCTCAGGTAAACACAACAGTCGGTGACTATGCGAAAACTGACCGGGCCCATCTGGGGTTTTACCTGCGCCTAATCTTAGCAAAGCTGAGAAGCTTAAAGCAAACATGACGAATTATCACCGAAGGGAAAGTAAAATTGATTAGAAAATAGCTAATTACCTGGGAGAAGGTAGTGAAAGAAAATGTGCCGACCACTTGAAAATGCACAAACAAAAATGTAGCTTAATACTTCCAGCAGAGAACAAGAGATCGACCAAATTCTGTGACAGTCAGCATACAAATGCTAATGTCGACGCAAGAGAGGAGTCCAAGCATTGATGGACATTATATCTTACACATTTTCACTACTACATGTGCAAGAGTTTCAGCTATAATTGCTCTTCTATATAACCTACACGGGGTAACAGACATCTACATAGGACAGTCGGTGCATAATTGAGTATAATCATACAGTGGGGGAAATTTCAAAGACTAATGAGCAGTGTAGAGTGGTCATCAGTGTAGTAACACTTAATATATCACATCATCATTTCACTATTGACCTAGTTTATCTCTCATAATTAAACTACATTTTTACATTTCATCTGTGTATGAGTTGTCTTTCATCATCATCCTTTTTAATTTCTACTAACCCTATATGTGTATATATTTAACTTATAAACTGTATAGCCGCGTTGATCGTTACCCAGTTATTTAATGTATTACACGTGCTGTCTGTGTTAAGGATTTACACATAGGTAAATTCCTTCCTTTAGGATGTGGATGGCTTTTTCTTTATTGCGATCATAAAAGGAAGATAATATCGTAGGGTAAAAGAAAACTTTCCACAATTTATTAGAAAGCACTATCTAGTGGAGAGCATTCGCCTTCTCTTCTTCTTGTCCTTATCTCGGATAAGTTTCTTTCTTTCTTAACGAGCCAATCTCTAGAGACCTTCTTGGCAACATTCAGTAGGCCATCCCTATCATACTGTAGCGGTGCGATTATTGGTGCCCCGCCCAGTATATCATATACGACCGTCGTTTAAAACAAATATGAAATAACATTTCAAAGTTGCAATTTATTATTAACTTAGTACATTTTCAGCGAGGGAAGTAAAAAGTACCTTGTGCAGTTTTTGAAATAGTGAGAGACAAAAAGAAGTCTTCTGCTGTATAAATTAGAAGGGGCAAGAGTTCTTCAAATCCCGCCTCTATCATTACATTATCTAGCACTGAAAGAGGTTGAGAAATTAGACCGTATTTTTAAACTGAGCGCTCAAGATGCATTACACTGCAACCCCGAGATACTGCTTTGACTGTCATAGCGTTACCACCAACTCAAGTCACTGTTTGTCACGGGTTGCCTCCCCTTGCTCGGCAGTAGTTCTCCAACAGTGGCCAAAACCTAGAGTATCTAATGTGGGTTTTCAAAGGTGTCTACTTCGCACAAGATTACTCTTGGCAGAGTTGTAGATAGAAGGTTAATTATGCTTCTACCTCGAGGGAGTATTCACAAGATATTTCAGAAGTCACGAACAATACTAAATGAGTCTGAGCAAGTTAAATTTTTATCTGGCCCGTCGCCTTTCGTGAAGATGTATGTAAATGATTTAGCTCGTTCAAGCCCCGAGCTGATTTAATTCAGCGAAATTCCTCTTATTATTATTATTATTATTGGCTCTTTAGATGTAGATATAACTACATAAATTAAATCCTGATTCACGCATGTACCTTTCGCTCTGTAATATTTAATTCAACTAAGATTTTATTAAAATAACATATAACACATTTAATGATTAATTAATTTGTAACAATGAAATATAATGCGAATTCTAGTCGGTCACTCATCCGTCACACTTAATAATCTCAGTCAGCTAAGCCGTAAATAAATATGACACGGTAATTATGAGAAATTGTGGTTCATCATAGATCTCGGTTTAGGAGATGAAAATATAGTCTTTTGATTTCACCTGCTAAACCTATAACTTAGCTTCCAAATTGCTGAAATGTTGGTGCTGCTGCGTCAATCACTTCGTCTCTGTGTCAAGGGCGTGTCTCCAAAGTATTCTGGAGGTAACCGCTTCTGGTGAAGACAGGGATCATCACCACCCGTGGGATGTAAGTTTCAGGTGTCGATCTCAAGCTTCAGACCACAGACTAGTACAGCTGGTAACGTGAGTAGAACCTCAAATGGTCTGTCCCTTGTGGTCAGATTGTGGTCAGTGCGGACGTATTTTTATTTTGCTCTACAATTTGGACATTTTATTCTAAGTTGTTCACATTTAATATGGATGGTTTATATACCCCTGTGTCAGCGTTTTGCTTGGACTTACAATGAAATTGTTTATTCTGTAATTGTGTTAAATTCACTTGTAAATATTGTGTTTTTCTCTTTATGGAATGACGGTAGAAGCGTTCATCGTGTGGTGCCACCATTTTTCGATATATCGAGAATTACTTTAACCGTAGTACTATCTTCAGTTTTAGTAACACATTCCAAAGTGTAACTGTGACCCTGTGGCTAGGATACAATGGACTATGATAAATCACAGGCCTTGTCCGCCTTGTAGCATGTAATGTGATATGGCGAGCGTGGAGAAACGCGTCGTTTCAGGGACAATAAAACCACCACGAGATGGCCGATTACGCCCTTCGACAGTAGCTAAGAGTTACTCTCTTAACCGGGGAAAAGCAATACAAAGAAAATTAATTGCTTGGAATAGCCCTCCTCATCTGACCATCAAGCAAACGAACAATGGTCAATGTTGCTCTGTTGTATTCCATAACAGCCAACACTACGAAATTTTCAAACGCACTTGCTTAGAGTACTACCGAAACTGTTCTATTGAAACTCGGAGCGATCAACTAGATGCTATTGTTGAGGACAAAATAAGCACCGACCTCCTCACAATACATCTGTATCACACAAGAGATAAAATTTTAGTTCAAGGAGCGACAGAGTGTGTACAGACATGGCTAGACGTCGAATTTTGTCACCTCCAAAGATCAGCTCTAGATAAGACCATGATTGTAACTGATCTTGCCTCTCCACCAACAATCACAGGAGACACGCCTGCCAACGTACAATCTCAGCTAACCATTGAAACCAGTCCACCTATCATCACTCCAATAATTGTGCAAACTGGAGAGGAATCCAACGAAAATGTTTCTCTTTCAAATGATGATATTCCGAAACGTACACTGGAACTAGCATCATCTACCCTTAATACAAATATACCTACAGATAATCCAGATCTAAATCACTCGCCCAGTGCACACGAGACACACCCATCATGCACCAAAGACACTGTTACTAAAAGAATAATGCCTATCCACAAACAGCTCCTAGCTATTGAGTACACTAAGGAGCAAGACAGCCCCGAAGTGCGAAGTCTAGTAGAGGGAACAGAGAAGCGCTGCTGTCAGGCGATGATTACCGTCCTTGAAAGTTCAGTGAGAAACATCATTGCTGAACTCAAACAAGACCTGGACAGCTCATTCAAAAGAGAACTTGACGCACTCAGGCATGAGGTCATGTCTCTCAGACAAGAAAACACAAGGCTGATAAATAGAATAGACCAAATACAAGAAGCTTCAGACAGTAAAAACAAGAACGGTGGTGTCCAAAACCCTCAAATATCGGGTCATCCAATTACACCACAAACATCACCTGCTCCGTTACTCTCTCAACCTCAAACACCCGTTCCTGAAGACAAAATATGCCCACGACATCACAAGCTTGAAAACAGCCAACAGAGTATTAAAAACAAAGAACGAAAAGAAACATCACCAAATAAGACTTACCCGATTGAGGTAAAAATTAGTCATCGTACTGAAAACCTACCAAGACAACACACACAAGTAGATCCCGAAGCAACAACGGCAACGGAACATGAAAGAACACAACAACCGACACAAAAATCCGCTGAAGACCTCCAGCAAGAAGAACATCAATGGCACCAACAACACCGTCGTGCACGACCTCAGCCACAGCACCATCGACACATACCACACAACACACATCACATCATTATTGGGGACTCACTGCTAAAAGGTATTCACAGTGACAGAATGTCAACAACGCCAGAGGACATTGTCACAGTAATACCACTACCAGGAGCTGGAATAGTGAAAACAACCAATGAAATCAGCCATCTCAACAGAAATACTAACATAAGGAAAACAACAGTACACGTAGGGATAAACGATAGCACAAATGGATACACCATTAACCCATTAGACATCTCCAGAATGATTGACAACATAAAACAAAAATTCCCAAACACCTCCATATTTATCTCGTCAATAATTCCACCCAGCTATGGTCAAGCACGCCAAACTGTAGATATCAACAACAAGGTGCTATATAATTTCTGCACTAAACATCACATTTCTTTCATAAACAACACACCTTTTTTCACATCAAAGTCAGGTGCACCAAAAAAGATGCTATATATAGATCAAGTCCACACTTCTAAGCTAGGGACGAGCTACCTAGCCAAAAATTAAAAGTTCCCCGAGAGGACTCACCACAAACACACATATTCGTCAGTCAGTGACACAAATTACACACTAAACACAGTGAATCCACGCATAACCCCTCATAACCACTCATCGTCATCCTCAGGTAATACTCATTTATCTAGCAAAGCTACACCTACTCCCATCCTCCACCCTAATCTTTATAACCAAATGTTTCCCCCATTACCCACACTACAGACACCCCCGCCACTACCTGCTCGACAGGCACAACTGGACAGATGGAAAGACTGGGCTACAAGTATGACCCGTTCTTCCTCTACATCAAGTAACCACAACACAGGAACTACAGCTAGGAAATTGGACTTTCTTCATCCTGTTTCTAGCCGCCAAGAATGCCACTCTCATAGTTCGTATGTGCTACATCAGCTTAGGCAGTATAGCCCAGAAGTATTGATGCAGGCATTTCAGATGTCTTTATACGACTTTTCAGAACAAAATTCAGCGCACAAACACCAAGCTGTTGCAGATAAACTCACTTAAAAGCTGTATTTCAAACCAGCTTGGAGCTTAGTTCCCAGATTGACGCCTTCTCTCCGACTGCACCTTTGTTTATTCGTGTTGAGGAAAATTAGGAAATCCTCATAAAATTAACAAGCGTGGACCTTTAACTGAAAAGATGAATTCTCTACATTGACTGTGGTTGAAGTCAAAATAGTCCTGTGTGCCGCACTTTTTGCAAAGATTAAGATACGGTAAACAGTGTCCACGGACTTTAGAGAAATCTATTGCAGTGTATATTTTATAACTTGTTTACAATTTTGTATTAACCATTGTGTACTAACTTTATTGCTTCTTACTCATTCCTACTCCCCTCATTCTTTCTTTCCTATTGACTATTATCATGTCCGATTGCAAAAACTCAAATCAAAATATAGGCAATATCACTAATTCCTGGCTTAAACTATCAGGGCTTAAAATTGGTCATTTAAACATTTACCACCTGCTAGGTAAGTTTCCTGAAGTCTCCACCTCTCTCCAACAAAACTTCCACATATTTGGTTTTTCTGAAACCCGTCTCAATGACAAAATTACAGATGAAGAAATTAGGATTAATGGATTCACCACCATTCGCAGGGATTCTAACAGACAACATGAAACAGGGCTAGTTATATACATCTCAACATCTCTTCAGTACAGACGCCGTGATGATCTAGAACATACTGGCATTGAATGTATATGGCTGGAAATAAAACTCCCCAACCTGACCCCCGTTTTAATTGGTTACCTGTACCGAAACCCTAGCTCTTCTGCTGTATGGTTTGACACATTCTCACGAATGATGGACAACGTTTGGGCTTCTTCGAAGGAAATTATTCTACTGGGAGATTTCAATATTGACCTTCACAAATCGAACAACACGTGGAATGATATCACCATCTCATACAACCTCACACAGTTAGTCAATCAACCCACGAGAGTAACAGATTCATCATCTACACTAATTGATCATATCTATACGACCTGCCCAGAAAACATTGTAGAATGCACAGTTACACGGACAGCATTAAGTGACCACTATCCTATTTGCTGTACCTGGACGAGAAAAGGGTTCAAAGCACCTAAAACGGAACATATCACAGTCCATTACAGGAATTTCAAAAACTTTAACCTTCAATTATTCCTACAAGACCTACAAATATCCCCTCTCTCATACGTGTACCAACTTCCCTATCCAGAAGAAGCCATAACATACTGGACACAAACTTTTAACAATGTATTTGACAAACATGTTCCTATAAAGCAAGTTCGTGTTAAAAATATCAGAAAGACCCCATGGATAACAAACGAAATATTATCAACAATGAGAGAGCGGGACGAAGCACATAAGCTCAAAGATTTCAGCAGGTATCGGATGCTTAGAAACAAAGTACAATACCTCATTCGTCAGGAAAAGAAACTACATTTCAGAAAGATGATTCAAGACAAAGCAAACAGTAAAGAAGTCTGGGCAGCCATTAGAACACTAACACACAAAACAAAGTCACTAAACTCTTTACCAAAAAGCTGCTCCCTCACGGCTACTCATTTTAGTAACCACTTCAAAACAGAAATTAACCATCTCAAATCGACACTAAAGCCAATGGACTGCGATATTAGTAAACTGACCGCCTTCTGCAACACTGAACATACCATAACAGATCTTAGAGATATTCCTTTTCTAACAGTACAAAAAAAAAAAAAAATAACAGTACACGAAGTTCTCACATATATCTTGGCATTAAAAAACAACAATTCATCTGGTCTTGATGGTATCAGCAATAAGATTCTACGTTACGCTGCACCCATCATTTGCGACTCCTTAACCTATGTGTACAATCAATGTATTGCACACAACTACTTTCCCACAGCATTTAAATCTGCCAAAGTGTATCCTCTCTATAAATCTGGCTCACATAGCGATCCCAACAGTTACAGACCAATATCCCTTCTATCATCTCTTTCAAAACCACTAGAGAAACACATTTACAACACCACATTTCAACACTTAACAACAAACAAACTGCTCATTGAGAGCCAGTCAGGTTTCAGACCCAAACATTCCTGTCACACAGCTCTCACCAAAATGGCAGATAACTGGCTGTCGAACGTAAATGATGGGAAATTAGGTGGTGCTGTTTTTGTTGACTTCAAAAAAGCATTTGACATGATTGACCACACTATCTTGGTTCAAAAGTTGGAAACCCTCAGAATAGGCCCTAATCCACTAAACATCATCAAATCATTCCTGGGAGATCGACAACAGTTAGTGCTTCACAACAACTCGACATCAGATTTCTCGAAGATAGATACAGGAGTACCGCAGGGCTCTATTCTTGGGCCCCTACTCTTCGCAATGTTCATCAACGACCTACCACTACATCTAAAATATTCAACATGTGACCTCTTTGCAGATGATTGTACTATCTACACTAGTGACAATGACTGCGTGGCACTTGAAATGACTCTTCAATGCGATGTAGACAATCTAACAAAATGGAGTAATATGAATCGTATGCCATTAAACACAGCAAAAACGAAATCTATGTTGATTACCACCAGACAGAAACTCCTAAACTGCACCAAAAGATCGCTACAGGTACACGCGGAATCAATACAAATTGAACATGTAACAGAACACAAAGTTCTAGGAATCACGATTGACCAGCACTTAACGTGGAACTCCCATGTACGGAATTTAACCAAACACTTAGCTCAAAAGACGTACCAGCTAGCCAAAATAAAACACTTCTTAGACGCAGACACTAGACTATTGTTCTACACCTCACATATACAGACACATCTAGATTACTGCTCTACACTATGGGATGGTTGCCCTGCTTCCACCTCAAAGAGACTGCACTCCCTGCATAAGAGAGCAATACGTCTGATCACCGATAATCGCACGATATCACACACAAGGACAGGAAAAGAACCCACAATACTGTCCCTGAAAAAACGTCTTCTCTACAACAAAGCCAAGCTGACCCACGCAATTCTATCAAACAATGCTCCGCCGTACCTACGATCATTGTTTCAAACCAGTAGAAGAGAGGGACTACAATTACATCAGTTACGTCTGCCCAAACCTAGGATCGACCTGTTCAAACAGAGTCTAGCCTACTCTGGAGCCTACTTATGGAACAGCCTTCCACACCACCTAAAAAGCCTACCTACACAATATTCATTTAACAAAGCGCTTTTCAAACACTTCCTAAACACTGATTATCTACCCCCATAGAAACATCATTTGCCTGTCAACATCTCATCCATAGGTCAACATTTCTTTTCCTCTTCCGCTCGTTTTTAATGGGAATAATTTGTTTTATATCCATGTAATACTATTATATAATGTAATGTATGTGAGAATGTACCCGCATACCACTGTACTTTAGAGATGTGAATGTTTCCGTTTGCTTAAATGGGTGATGTACATGCAGATATAATTTTTTTTTTTTTTAAACTGCTGAAAGACTTTTTCTGTTACAGAAGTGCGCAAGAAAGTGTTATTATTATTATTTCAATTTCCGCCAAGAATGTATGGATGTAAGCGAGAATGTGTTTTTGTAATTCTTGTATTGAGGATTGATGACACATTCAAAAATACTACAGATTAGACGTTTTGACCGCATAAGTGAGTGTCGGTATACATAACTTATTTATTTATTGTTTTGTTTATATTATTTTATTTTTTATTATTATTATTTTTTTTCAGTCACTATCTTTATTTAAAAAAAAAAAAACCTAGGCTACTGTTGCTGTCATTTTCGACGGAGTCATCTGTCAAGTTATTTGCTTATGTTTGTATCATAAGAATAATTGTGTCTTTACCTGCGATGTCAGGTTGATTAGGGGTTGTCTTCCCTTGTTTATTCATTCATTGTGTTTGACCTTTAGGGTCAGAGGTTGACAGTTCGGCGTAGGCCTATGGGAAGGTTTTTTAAGCGGGAGTGAGATATACTTCCGGGAAGCCGGGAGGTCCTGTTTTTCTGAAGGGACCAAGAGTCCATTGTTTTTCGGGGAGAATCTTCGAAGTAACTGCTATGGCAGTTTTCCCCAGTGAATCTCTGTGCGTCGGGATGACGACAGAATTCCTTGTTTAGTTCTGAGGATTCATTTTCCAGGTAATACCGACCTTTATGCATTATTACGCTTTTCGGTGGCAGAACATGTAAAGGATTACCTAGGGTGAACAGCAGCTCACTGATCCGCCATTTCAGAACTTATATATTTGTGCTCGAGGTAGCCATCCAAGACTGTTAGTCTTATATTGTCCAGAAATCCAGTGACGAAGATATATTGTGGGAGCCGCAGATTGGCGGAACTTCTATCTACAATAAGTATTACTGCAGGGTTGATGATAACCTATTTAACAGAAGTACACGGCCGACGTCAGAACGAGGCCTGTGCTTTCGGCTATTATACTACAGCCTGATATGTGCAATTGGCGGGGAGTGCCAAGTTGCACCTGTGTGTCAAAGTAACTAAGGCATCTGACGCGTTTAGTCAGAGACGCCAAGGGCGACGCTACGAACTGTCATTATTGAAGAACTTTGCTATTGACCATGCACGTCTATTCTGATGTTTACCTTTTTGAATGCCAAATGTATACCTATCGATGTCAGGTCAGCATGACCTTGTTACACTGACTGTTCCTGTTGATACTATGTGTGTTCCCGTCAATAAATGTCTTGAAACATGCCTGCAGTGTCAAAGCATCCTTGATTACTGCATGTGAGAGTATGGGTTGCAGGATCTACATCTATACGAGCCTAAACACATTCGCGCCTTCATTCGCACCCACACTCAATTCATCATACGCTCGCACTACACATCTAACAACATGTATACTGTCTTGGGCCAGTGATCACATCAACAAAGAAAAAAAGACAGTTACATTTCTGGTGGACCAGTTACGTGGGCTCTTATGATACATTTCTTGTCGCCAATGTGGCCTAGAAACTTACATTTCTGATGGACCAGATCTGTGGGTTTAAAAAGAACAGAGCGAGCATTTGACATTATTGTTGACATTTATGGATCCAGAAATTTACATTCATGGTTGGCTGTTACATGTATGATGTCTCCAGTTTTGTCGAGAAAGTTACAAGAAGGACAAGTACACATTACACTTCTGATCTGTGGGTCTAAGCTACACACGGGACAGCCGTAACACACAGCGCTAATTCTACACTTGCAAGTTTTGGCTACAACAGGACAGATATAGGTCATCAACGGTTGACCCAAATAAACAGTACGAGCATTTATATTATAATGCTACATAAAGCATAACAAGACATGTACTGAAGTTAACTACTAGGCATTTGCTACGTGGACCATAACTGCATAGAAGGCGGGTTCCTATTGTAAACAGTACTGCTGGTTGTTACACGTTTCATTCAACAACAGACTTTTCTAGGTCAGAGCATTCAAGCTACATTGTTGGAGGTCAAGTGTCTGTAAACAGTACGTGGAAATTGTAAACATTCAATGTGCAAGCCCTAATTTGAGAAGGTCATAGTAACTTTGGTTCGTGAATACCACTTTATGTTACAGTGGATTTGACGTTCAGTGCGCGTTTGACATTTCGTTTCTGTGTTCGCAAGGAGCAAGGAATTTATTTTAGTTTCAGCTGTGACTGAACTTGTTCTGCAACACATTGAAATTGATTGCTATATTATGTTACTTCTACTGTTTTTGTGTATTTTTCTGCGGGTTTTTCGGTTGGTGGGTCTTACGGTAAATATGCCACTTGATCGAGGCTTACTGTAAGCGTTCTGTAGGTGCAAATTTTCTTAATTTGGAAATTTGCTAGTGACAATTGGTCGCTATTGATGTTAGCTGTGATGTAATTGTACTTAACGTTGTTTTTGTAATATTTTGTCTGTTTTTCAGTTTTGATTGTCGATTTGTTTTGTTTGTATTCTGTAGGTCTCTCCTTTCTTGTGTATTTCTCTACACATTTTTGGTTAAAACAGTGTTGCCATTTGTATTGTTTTGTATTTTTGTCTTTGTATTTTTTTTTGTTTGTACTACATTACTGTCATGCACAGTCTACATACACATACTTGGTCATGTTTTGATATTATTGATAAGGTAGACTCTTCATATAGAGTTTCTTAATAAAATATTATTATATAAGATATTTATACAAGTTCTTTGATAAAAGACTTGTTATCTACAAAGATTGAGACAAGGTGAAATACATATTCAAGTTCTTTATAAAAAAGACTTGTGCCCATAGTGAGTGGGATATAAGGGAATTTTTTTTCCACAGGTACTCAAGTGATTTTTTGGGTACATTATAAACAAGAGGAACATACAAAGTCTTTGTCTAAGACTAAGACAGTAAAATAAAGTGAAGTGAGTATACAAGTCTAGCATTTCAGACTTGTCTCCCATTGAAGTGGGATAAGGTAATTTATTTAATTTTTTTTCAGGTTTCTGATCTCATTAGACAAGATGTCTACATTGGACTACTTTATTACACAAGGGAGAGCCCTTGATAAAACTGGTCAACAGTTAGAACAATGGGCTGTTGCTCAGTATGACAAAGCATTAGCTGCAGAAGAGAAAAAAGCTCAGGCTGAAGAGAAAAAAGCTCAGGCTGAAGAGAAAAGATTAGAAAGAGAAGCTGCGGCGGAACAAAAAAGGCTAGACAGAGAAGCTGATATGGCTGCTGAACAAAAGAAATTGCAGATGCAGGTGGAGGAAAAGAGATTTGAAGCTGAACAAAAGAGATTAGACAAAGAAGCTGCTGCAGAGGAGAGGAAAGCTCAAGCTGCTGCAGAGGAGAGGAAAGCTGAGGCTGAAATCAGAAAAATGGAACATGAGGAAAGAAAACAGAAGATGGAACTTGATGAAAAACTCGCAACTTTGGAGTTAGAGAAATTGAAATTGGCGAGTACGGGTGCTCAGCAAACAACTTCGAGTACGACAAGGGAGTTTGTTAGTAGGATTAAATTGCCTCATTTCAATCCTTTAAAGGATGACGTAGCAGATTATCTAGATAGATTCCAATTTTTGTGCGATACGCATAACATAAAAAAGGAAAAATATGTTGAACAACTGATGCCATTTTTTACAGGTGACACAGTGACTACTCTTATGACAATAGACGAACATGAGAGGACTAATTATGATGTTGTCAGGGCAGCATTACTAAAAAAATATCAACTAAAACAAGAAGACTATCGTCTTCGTTTTAGGACAATGTTGCCAGAAAATGGAGTAGATTTCTCTGATTTTGTTACAAAGATACGTCGTACATTTACACGATGGGTTGAGTTGTCTCAGATTGAGAAAACATATGAAGGTCTAATGGACTTATTATTGCGAGATAAGGTTTTGTCATCTGTTAATGATTCTTTTCTTGCATTCCTTCATGAGCGTAAGCCTAAAAACTTAAAAGAAATGGAGGAATACTGTTGTCAGTATGCCACAGCACATCCCCATGCTACAGTTAGCAATTCTAAAGTGAAAGAAGGGTTGCCAGCTGCTTCGGCAACACCATATGGCCCTAATTTCAAAAAAAAATTTCAGGGTGCTCAACAAAATTGGAATAGGGGAAGTAATCAAAATTACACTCAGAAGCGGAGTAATCCAACACATGATGGTTCTTCGTCTATGCAGTGGAGACAAGATGGTAGTTCTCGTAATTTTAGTGGTAATAATTTGAGACACTTTCGCAAAGGCTATCCAAATAATAACTATTCAAATTTTCGAGGTAATCATTCTCGACGTCAAGATTATGACGATGGTGAATTTAGAAACCGGGATTCAAACCGGAATGATGATTACAATAGGCAATATGATAACAATTACAGGGGAAATGATAGTCGAAATAATTACAGGGGAAATGATAGTCAAAATAATTACAGGGGAAATGATAATCGAGGTAGACCTAGGTTTAACAAGAAAAGACCTTACCAACAGGCAAACTCTGCGCAACAAGAGTTTGATGGAGCCTGTAATACAGTAAATGATAGTGGTAACTCTAGGGCTATCACTGGTTGTGCTTTCGATTTTGGGAGAGCAACTGAATGCCCCCAATGCTTAACATTGTTCGACTCATCGACTGTATCTACGCTAAGTTGTGGTCACCCTCTTCCTGCTCTACCTGCTACAGTTGCGCATGATGGGAGAGGATCTCTCATCTTAGATAAAGGTCTAATAAATGATAGGCTAGTCTCAGTACTTTTCGATTCGGGATGTACTACCGTCGGGGTTAAGGAGTCTCTGATAGATCCTTGCTGTGCCACTGGAAAAACAATCAAATGTGTTACATTTGGTGGTACTATGGAAAGCTATCCTACTGCTATTATTAGGATTGACACTCCTTTCTTCACAGGAGATGTCCATGCATGTCTTCTTCCTAATCCTATTGCGGATCTTATAATCGGTCGTATTCATGGGGTTAAGGAATGCACCCCGCAACAAATTTCTAGTTGGGAAGAAAAAAACATTCAAACGGTCAATGCAGTGGTGACAAGAGCTCAAGCTCTTAATCCCCCAACTTCATCTGATAATAGTAATGAAGTTGATAGCCAAGACGAGCACTTGGTGATTTCCCATGACTCGTTTGTTAAACGTCAAGAAGAGGATCCTTCTTTGAAGAAATACTTCCTTCTTGCAAAGAAAGGGGATCCCAATCAAAATACGAATCACAAATCGTATATTACTATGAAGAATGGTATATTGGTACGAATGGTACAACACTCGGACAAGTCTATGCATTCGCAAATTCTTGTGCCTAAGTGTATGAGAGCCTTAATTCTTCGGCATGCACACGATTCTCAGTGTGCGGGACACATGGGTTTTTCCAGAACTAAAACTAGAGTCCTTGCGTCATTCTTTTGGCCATTCGTGAATAAAGACATCCGAATTTATTGCCGATCTTGCAAAATTTGTCAAGAGGTCAAGTCTAGGGGTCCGAGACATGCTGCTCCTATTCAGGCTGCAGATATTCCGATTCGGCCGTTTCAGAAAATGGCTATAGACATCATTGGTCCGTTCAAAATTAAGTCAGCCAGAGGACACCAATTTATCCTCACTTGCGTGGACATGTGCACGCGTTGGCCAGAGGCTATTCCTCTGAAGAGCATATCAACTGTCGATATCGCTGATGCTCTTTGGCTCGTATTTTCTCGTCTGGGATTCCCCGGAGAAATACTGTCGGATCACGGCACTCAGTTAATTTCGGACGTTATGTCTCAGGTAATGGCTACGCTAGACATTAAAAGGTCTCTCAGTAGTATTTATCATCCAATGTCCAATGGATTGGTAGAACGTCTTAACAGGACACTAAAGAACTTACTTGGCAAGATAACGGAGGATCATCCTGAAGATTGGGACAGGGTTTTACCTGCAGTCCTCTTTGCCTATAGAGAGGTTCCCAACGAGCATACAGGGTTTTCTCCTTTCGAACTTGTCTTTGGCGCGCAACCGCGCGGGCCAATGTCCTTGTTACACGATTTGATAACTTCCGATAATATTGACGATGATACACAATCGTCATATGAATATGTTATAGCTCTTAGAGAAAAGATTATCGAATCGTGCAGGTTAGCAACTTCATCTTCCGAATTTGCGAAAGAAAAAGCTAGGCGATTTGCTAATAAGAAAAGACGCCTACGTCAACTTTGTCCTGGAGACAAAGCATATGTCTTACTGCCCTCAAGAGAGAATAGACTTCTCATTTCTTGGAAGGGTCCATACACTATAGTCTCGAAAATTTCTGATGTCGACTATATTGTCGATGTGGATGGAAGGCATAAAACCTTCCATATAAATATGTTAACAGAGTTTATTGAACGTCCAGACTATTTACAGCCTATTTTCCAGGCGACGGACGACTCTCCAGTTCAACATGGTCACATCTCATCCCTGTCCGTTATACAGGATGAGGAAACTATTTTTTCTGACGTGAACTTACCTCTTCCTGCGATTCCACTTACTTCAACGGAATCGTGGAGAGACGTTACAGTCTCTTCCAACTTGTCTTTTGAGGAACAACGTCAAGTATCCTCTACGTTACAATCATATCAGGATGTCCTTACCGACATTCCTGGACACACAGATGTCATAGAACATGACATCATACTTACTGATCGTAATCCGATCAGAGTAAGACCATACCCAATACCTATTCATTTTCAAGCACAAGTCGAGAAAGAATTGGATGAAATGATTCAACTACAAATAATTGAACCATCCACTTCAGCTTATTCTTCGTCGATAGTTATTGTTCGAAAGAAAGACAATAACATACGTCTTTGCGTTGATTATCGCAAATTAAATCAAGTTACGAAGTTCGATGCTGAACCTATGCCGTTATTAGATGATCTACTTATTAGACTTTCTAAAGCTAAATTCTTTACTAAACTAGACTTGTCGAAAGGTTATTGGCAAGTCCCATTGACGGAACACGCCAAACCTCTCACTGCTTTTTCGACACCTAGGGGTCTGTTTCAATGGAATTTTATGCCTTTCGGGCTTATGAACGCCCCAGCGACTTTCGTGCGCATGATGCGACGAATTCTATCAGATCGTGCAGATGTCATTGCATATTTAGACGACATCTGTCTTTTCAGCGATACTTGGGAAGAACACTATGTGGGTCTGAAGGAATTGCTATCTACTCTACGTGAGCATAGTTTGACTGCTAAACCCTCTAAAGCTTTTGTTGGGTTTAGTGAAATTTCCTTCCTAGGTCATCGAGTTGGTCATGGTCTGTTGAAGACAGAGGACCAAAACATTTCAAAGATATTAAATATCTCGGTTCCGAAGACAAAAAAGCAAGTGCGTAGTCTCTTGGGATTGATACAATTCTATGGAAGATTCATTGAGAATCTGTCCTCCATTATGGCACCACTTTCAACGTTATTGAAAAAAGGTTCTCCTAATATGGTGCGTTGGTCCCAAGAATGCCAATCTTCATTGGATCAGGTTAAGAATTTGTTCTCATCTCATCCTATCTTAAGACTACCGACGATTGATAAGACTTTTGTCCTTCGTAGTGATGCCTCTTCCACTGGCATTGGAGCGGCACTAATGCAGGAATATTCAGGAACTCTGCATCCTGTAATGTATATTTCTAGGAAGCTGAATGCGGCAGAAAGGAATTACTCGGTTTTGGACCGTGAATTGTTGGCTATGGTTTGGTCCATTCTTAAGCTACAAAGGTTCCTTCTGGGCGCGCATTTCTTTATGGAAACCGACCAAAAAGCTCTTACGGCTATGCAAAGTAAGGATTTGAAGAGCTCGAGATCTACTCGTTATGCTATTGCTCTTCAGCCTTTCCATTTCACGGTGCGAGCTATCCGTGGTTCGGATAATGTGATGGCGGACATATTGTCTAGATGCCCACATGATTCCAGTTAAATCTTGTGTCCTAGTTTTTCCTGATATATTTTCAGACTTAGGTCTGTCCTTAATATCATAATATGTTGTAATACAAATGTATTTGGATGATGTTTAGATAATTTAACAAATTTCATTTTGTCCATCCATCAGTGATATGTTGCTAAAATAGCATTGACATTTGTATATTGCTATGATTATATTATTTAGTAATGTTTGATATATGATTGGTATTGCCAGCAACTTAGGTTTCTTGAATGGTATCCCTTAGTTTGTTTGGCTTAAAGGAAATATTTTCTCCTATGTTGGGAGATGATTTGTACCCTCTTCTATTGTACCTGATATTAGGTTCATTGTTTGCATGAGCACAGAAGTGATACTGGTGCTATCTTGCTCATGAACATATTTAAAAAAAAAAATTGCATTTTTTTTTTACAGGGGGGTGGTAGTAATGTTGCTGTCATTTTCGACGGAGTCATCTGTCAAGTTATTTGCTTATGTTTGTATCATAAGTATAATTGTGTCTTTACCTGCGATGTCAGGTTGATTAGGGGTTGTCTTCCCTTGTTTATTCATTCATTGTGTTTGACCTTTAGGGTCAGAGGTTGACAGTTCGGCGTAGGCCTATGGGAAGGTTTTTTAAGCGGGAGTGAGATATACTTCCGGAAAGCCGGAAGGTCCTGTTTTTCTGAAGGGACCAAGAGTCCATTGTTTTTCGGGGAGAATCTTCGAAGTAACTGCTATGGCAGTTTTCCCCAGTGAATCTCTGTGCGTCGGGATGACGACAGAATTCCTTGTTTAGTTCTGAGGATTCATTTTCCAGGTAATACCGACCTTTATGCATTATTACGCTTTTCGGTGGCAGAACATGTAAAGGATTACCTAGGGTGAACAGCAGCTCACTGATCCGCCATTTCAGAACTTATATATTTGTGCTCGAGGTAGCCATCCAAGACTGTTAGTCTTATATTGTCCAGAAATCCAGTGACGAAGATATATTGTGGGAGCCGCAGATTGGCGCAACTTCTATCTACAATAAGTATTACTGCAGGGTTGATGATAACCTATTTAACAGAAGTACACGGCCGACGTCAGAACGAGGCCTGTGCTTTCGGCTATTATACTACAGCCTGATATGTGCAATTGGCGGGGAGTGCCAAGTTGCACCTGTGTGTCAAAGTAACTAAGGCATCTGACGCGTTTAGTCAGAGACGCCAAGGGCGACGCTACGAACTGTCATTATTGAAGAACTTTGCTATTGACCATGCACGTCTATTCTGATGTTTACCTTTTTGAATGCCAAATGTATACCTATCGATGTCAGGTCAGCATGACCTTGTTACACTGACTGTTCCTGTTGATACTATGTGTGTTCTCGTCAATAAATGTCTTGAAACATGCCTGCAGTGTCAAAGCATCCTTGATTACTGCATGTGAGAGTATGGGTTGCAGGATCTACATCTATACGAGCCTAAACACATTCGCGCCTTCATTCGCACCCACACTCAATTCATCATACGCTCGCACTACACATCTAACAACATGTATACTGTCTTGGGCCAGTGATCACATCAACAAGAAGAAAAAGACAGTTACACTACTCATTTTTTATTATGATTGTATACTGTAAATGAATGCTATTATGTTAACTTTATAATGTTGCATGCCTTTAAATTAATGCTTAAAGTAATATGTGGGAATAAAAGGATATAGTATGCAAGATAAATGAGAGTGAAAGGGCAGAATGTTAGACGGGCCTGCGCGCCCAATTCTCAACCCTTCGAAAATAAAGTTCGTTCGTTCGTTCGTTTGTCCAATCCGTACTACCAAACTTTAGAGGAAAT
Source organism: Oreohelix idahoensis (assembly GCA_024509875.1). NCBI lineage: Eukaryota > Metazoa > Mollusca > Gastropoda > Stylommatophora > Oreohelicidae > Oreohelix > Oreohelix idahoensis. The sequence goes on along the minus strand of JAMPIV010003249.1, from coordinate 8,803 downwards.
AAAAGAACACATTCCGCCGCTAAGTATTTATTTTCCTAATTTAGATCAGGCGCCTTTCCCCGCTGTTCATCGCCGATTCTTTTATCAGAATGTGTATTCTCCTTGGGTGTATATTATGTAACTCAGGGGATGTGATAAAAAATCACTATTCTTTTAGTTAAGGTAATGAAAAAATTTTAAGTGGACAGCGGAAAGTGGTTTGTGTCTAAAGGAACAACTTTAAGCATACGTACAACTCATTGCAAATGATAATATACATATGCTGTCGTCATCATCTACTTCCTTTCTCCACTTGGAGTCTGGGATTACCTCTGCATTTGGCTCTTTCGTGAGAACTAGCATGAAGTAATCACCAACGTTTGCTGTGGTGGTTCATGAATGTATCCATTTTACATGCTGAGGTTTCAAGCCTAGTAGGAATCTGTAACACCACTTGCAAGTATGAAAATGTCAAATTCACAGCATAAAAAATATGTTACACTCACCTCAATATTTAAAAAAATCTTAGATTTCTTGCTCAGTAGAATAGTCCTGGCAACTTAACACAGATGGCGCGAACACACGTCTGGGGTATTATTTCTTTCTCAGAATCCCTCTGTGACTTGTGAGTTGTCCTGTAGAATTCTGGGTACCGTATTAATGTTGGCGAGTTTTTTACTGATCTACAGAGATGCTCTTAATAGTTTTTTGTCAGGTCCTATAAATTCAGACTCCAACTCTATTCTTTTCTGTGGCAAGGTCCGAGCTGTCTACTTTGACGTTTTCAGAAATGAAGTGCCGTATGTCAAACTTTTTCTACGCTATATCGAAAGTTCCCGGCCTACGCTTACACCTTGCGTTTTCTGATAAAACTCCCAATCAACGCGGTCGTTTATTGGGGCCTCAAATGCCAGCTAATACATTCAAAATTCATATTATTAAAATCTTTCCTCGTGCAGTATTCTATATGACTCATGCGTTTGCGAATTTCAAACAGCCATCTGCGTATATGGAGTTGCTACATCAAACAATTCTTGGTATTGTTTGCGTTACAACTTCTTACCTTTTTCCTGATAATAACCAGGTTGTCCGGAAGTTTGCTTACATCATTCGTCCTGCTCGCTCTTCCAAATGTCTTCCAAGATTGCTTTTATCTGAACTCACCTAACCCTGAGGTCGAGTCGGAAGTATGTAATTATGCAATCTTAAGCAAATACTTCGTGCTCAAATGTACCCGGAGTCAATGGGGTATTAGGGACTCACTTAATCCCTCAGGGATGGGCGATACGCTTTTCTGGTCCTGTCATGCATCGAAGCGTGAAACGTGAACAATGACAGTAGTGAAAAAGAGTGTGCTAACAATAGAATAATGCACCTAATTCAGTATGCACAACAAATGTAGCTCAATACAGCCGGAGAGGAGAAGATAGCGCACAAATTATGTCACACTGTTGAACGTTTGTTTTTCTGCCCTTGAAATGATCAAATCCGATCTTAGAGCAGCAATGAAGCCGGTAATATTAGAAGCGACCCTTTTTTTTTAAAGAACCAATTCAATTTAAATAAAAATTATCATATTTTTACATATTTATTTGCATTTTTGTTTTGTACTATTGTATGAAGGAATGAATGAATGAATAGTTAAAAATGTAATCTACGAAAGTCGCGTATTCATCTATTCACACACACACACACATACACACATAAACCATACTTATAATTTAACTCCAAATAAATGCATAATTTTATGATATATCATTAGTTAAACACTAGTCGCGAGTCGGATCGGAATTCTAAAATGTCGGAAAATTTTTTGGCGGACTCCAAAACCTTGATTGTGAGGGCTCCTGGTTGTTTGGGTAGAAGGGTAAAAGTTAGTTTAATGTGAAGAAAGGCATGCATCCTTGGCTGAGGCCGAGGCCTAGCGGCTATGCTTATCCCCCCCCCCCCCCCCACCTCACAAATTGGATCTCTTGATAGTGATATCTAAGGTCTACCTAGGGCAAGACGAGACAAAACATTACAGTATAAGCACAATCTAGAAATAATTTACGCTAATTTAAAAATAAGTACCTTAATATAAATGAAAGCTCCATGCATATCGTTATTGGTTGAAAGATACGCGCTGCGTGGAAATGTTGCAAACACAAAACTGAAAAGAAATCCTTTTCCGTGCTCTAAAGCAGGGTTTCTTTTTATGGCATGGACCCATTGGATTGTCCGATAAAGGACGTGGACCCCTTGGATTGTCCGATGAAGGACGTGGACCCCTTGGATTGTCCGATGAAGGACGTGGACCCCTTGGATTGTCCGATAAAGGACATGGACCCCTTGGATTGTCCGATAAAGGACATGGACCCCTTGGATTGTCCGATAAAGGACATGGACCCTTGGATTGTCCGATAAAGGACATTTACCCCTTGGATTGTCCGATAAAGGACGTGGACCCCTTGGATTGTCCGATGAAGGACGTGGACCTCTTGGATTGTCCGATAAAGGACATGGACCCCTTGGATTGTACGATAAAGGACATGGACCCCTTGGATTGTCCGATAAAGGACGTGGACCCCATGGATTGTCTGATAAAGGACATGGACCCCTTGGATTGTCCGATAAAGGACATGGACCCCTTGGATTGTCCGATGACGGCTATGGAACCCTTCTATAGAAAAAAATGTACATAAAAGCACTTTAAAAACTTTACATTTTAAATTGTGGGTTATGTAAATAAACCCAAGAATCGATTCACGGACCTCTTGATTCTAGGGGTCCCTGCACCACATGTTAAGAAACCTCGCTCTTAATTTACTGGCCTGCCAACAGATCTGAAAATGAATGAAATAAAAGGATTGCGGCAACTGAATGTGGTTACCGCCCTCTGTAGTCACAAAATATATTTACGTAACGCAGACGCGCGAGTTCAGTTGCGTCGTGCCTGTCCGATTTATAATACCTTTTCAGCGATATTTTCTAAGCTGATATTCATCGCACGCGGTCGTCTGCATTTGGCTTTTTGAAAACGTTTGATGACATAAAATTTGTATAGATTTTTAAAGGTAATTTACAACTGTTTTATTACGTTAAGTTATCTGACAGTTATCAAGATCGGTGTTAGGAACATTAAAAAATATAACTAGAACGTGTGTTTAGTCAACCCTGTATTTGAGGTGTCGCAAGATTGGAGTATCATTCATTCGGAGAAGTCTTGTGCTTTGCGTAAAGTTTGTTTCGTTAGAGGAGGAAACAGATCTGAATATTTCTATTTTTATTTCAGTGATTGGTTAGGTAAGTGGTGTTTCAAATAATGTTATTTTAGACAATTTTTACTATGTCTTATTTTTTCATCGAATTTGTTTCGTATATTTTCTCTATTTTGAATATTTTTTTCTTTCTTTCTTGATAATCTTTTTCTTCTTTGTGTGCTTTTCGTCTTATTTTTCTAAAGCTCTTTTTTATGTTCCCTTTCTTTCTGTCATACATTCTTCGTCGTCATGACAACAACAACATGAATTACTACTACAACCGCTACTAAATTGTCCTCTTTTCACACAACATGCCTAAGAAAAATTCTCCGAATCTTTTGGCCGAATACCATCACCAACCTAGATCTGCTTACTCGGAGCAAGCAAGAGGACATGCACACCATCATAGCTGGCAGACGCTGGAGGTAGGTTGGCCATGTCCTCAGAAGAGACCCCGATGCCATCACAAGAACAGCTATGCTATGGACCCCTGAAGGAAAACGAAAGAGAGGCCGACCAAAAACAACTTAGTGGAGGATTGTGGAGGTTGAGATGCAAAGAATGAACCAGAGTTGGGGCACT